>JAAGNO010023114.1:32307-49723 GCA_033439905.1 Ceryle rudis | reverse complement strand
GTAGTTGTAGAGAGTGATAAGGTCCGCCCTGAGTCTTCTCTTCTCCAAGCTGAACAACCCCAGCTCCCTCAGCCTCTGCTCATAAGACTTTCCCTCCAGTCCCTTCACCAGCCTCGTCACTCTCCTCTGGACCTGCTCCAGAACCTCAATATCCTCTTGAAGTGAGGGGCCCAGAACTGCACACAGTACTCCAGGTGAGGCCTCACCAGTGCCGAGTACAGGGGCAGAATTATGTCCCGAGACCTGCTGGCCACACTATTCTTGATACAAACCAAGATGCCATTGGCCTTCTGTGCCACCCGGGCACACTGCTGACTCATGTTCAGCTGGCTGTCAACCAGCACTCCCTGGTCCCTGTCTGCCAAGCCACTCTCCAGCCACTCGTCCCCCAGTCTGTAGCACTGCAGGCGGTTACTGTGAACAAAATGCAGGACCCTGCACTTGGCCCTGTTGAACCTCATATTATTGGCCTCAGCCCCTCCACTCAGCCTGTCCAGGTCCCTCTGGAGCATCTCCCCACCCTCCAGCAGATCAACACTCCCCCTCAGCTTACTGTCATCTGCAAATTTACTAACCATACACTCAATCCCTTCATCCAGGTCATCAATAAAAATGTTGAATAGAACTGGGCCCAGTACCGATCCCTGGGGGACACCACTGGTCACCAGACAATGTGGCACCATTCACAACCACTCTCTGTGCCCAGTCATCCGGATTCTATCACATCATGGTTGCTGTGCCCCATACGACCTCCAGCCACCACACCTTCCACCAGCCCTTCCCTGTTAGTAAAGAGTAGGTCTAGTAGGGCACTACCCCTGGTAGGCTCGCTTACCAGCTGCAACAGGAAGTTGTCATCCACACATTCCAGAAATCTCCTGGACTGCCCCCTTTCTGCTGTGTTATACTTCCAGCAGACATCTGGTAGGTTGAAATCTCCCAGGAGAACAAGGGCTAGTGAACACATCTCCAAGCTGTTGAAAGAACACCTCATCAGTGTCTTTATCCTGGTCAGGTGGTCTGTAGCAGCCTCCCATCAGGATATCAGCCTCATTATATGGTTCACTTTTCCTGAGTTGCAATGAAGTACAGATGGGTGATGTTTGTGTTTTCTGAGGTTTTTGGTATGTCTGATTACAAAAGCATTCAAGTAACAGATGCTGCACTTTTTTTTATTTTACTTTAGGACATGGAGATATCTGCAGAAGAACTTGAATATGTTCTGAATGCTGTATTAAAAAAAAGTAAGTACTGATTACCTCTAAATTAAGGGCTATAAGGACTTTATAATAAAGCTGCACTTAAATTCACTTAAAGATAGAAAAAGAAAGGCTGTGTTATGACTCCTGCCTGGTGTCCTCCAGCCAGATGGGGCAGAACCAGGAAAACATCTGGTCCAAGTTCTAACAACAAGCTTGCCCTGACTTCAGCATGATCCACGTCAGCTCAGTAAGGCCAACTCTCCATTGCACTACTGCTCTGCTGTGGAGAGGCAGGCACGGGGCTGGGACTTGTAAGACATATACGTAGTTCATGACCCTGCTAGAGTCCCTTTGTACAATGGGAAATCTGTTACTCTCTCAACCTCATCTCCTGATTTATGAAACAAGGACAGTACTTCCTATCCTGTCTTCAGTAAGTACTTCTGTCTGGACTGTGACTTCTCTATAGTGAGGGCTATCTTCATCTTCCACTGCACAGATCCTCCCACAATGAGGACCAACAACCAGCTGTGTCTGATTATAAAATCCTATTTTCTACCTTCAGTTTATAACAGGCAAATTTACCCCATTACTTCTTTCTTATTATTGTCCTTTTTCAGCAAAGAACATCAAATTCAAGAACTTAAGTCTCATTTCATGCCGAAATATAATTTCTCTTATGGATGTATCCTTTTAAATAAGTGCTTGTGAGGCTAAATGAATACTGAATGTAATTGTCCATACCATTATCTGTTGTGGATATCAAAGATGGATGTGGTAATGTCATGGCAGAACACTATCCAAAGGAAAAAAAAAATGCGGAAGTCGTATCCTGATTTTTATTTTAGAAATTGAGGATTAGGAGCTTCAAGACAGACCATTTCCTACTGCAGATTTAGAGACAGATGCTTTAATGTGGAGTGTTTTTAAAAGTAAATTTCAAATTACTTTTGTACAGAACAGTGCCTTTTTCAAGCTGTGGTTTATTTGAAAAAGGCCTAGGAGAGAAAATTCAAGAAAACTCTGTTTTCTGGAGGGTTAAATTCACCAGACAGAATTGTGCATACAAGTTATGCATTAGAAATTAAAGATGAAGAGAGTGTTGAAAAATACTGATATCAAAGCTGGGGGGTTTTTTAACAACCAGACTAAAAGCTGGAAAATCTGGTTATTCAGCTAGATCGTGGAACTCCAGGAAGCAGACATGTGGGTGAGAGTTGTCTGGCCAAATTAAGGCATTTATGGTGTAGGTGTCTAAATCTAAGCTATCTTTCTAGACTTCCTTTGTAGATAATGAAAATGATGGTCTAATTATGTTTGTTCTGGATGTACCTAACTGTGAGGGATGCTAAATATTGGCTCAGACATTAAGTGAGATGAATCACAGCCCTGGTGTTTCCCCATGAGCTTCATCCTCTGCAATGTTCTGGTGCCTGTTGAATTTGCATAGCATGGCTTCTCAGGTAGAGCTGTTTTTGCAGTATGCTCTCCTGATAAAAAATTTTATTACACATGAAACAAAACAGGTACAGTCCTAACAAGGCAAGTATCTAACATTGTGTTTATGTCTTGCTCGTTCAGCTGACAAGTTCTTACCTTTTACTTCTGTTGCTCCAGTCCATGACAGAGGCAATATCCTCTCAAATATTTCTAACAGAAAACCAAAATAGACAAAACGTTATCCTGTTAAAGCTATGCTCATAATGTCAAAATTCAGTGCAGATCAGTCACTATGCATATGCAATGAGAAACAGAGGACCAGTCCTAAGTTTCCTTCCTTAAAAACCAAGCTTCATGAGGGAGCTGGTCCATGTTCACATCTCATCCTTACATGGTATTGGGACAGAGCCAGCGTCTGCACTTGACCCAGGAGCATGGCAGCAGTCCTAGCTTTACTATTTAGGATATAACCGAATAGTTTCCATGATTTGCAATGCTTCCAAGCAAATCTCTGCATAGTTTTGAACAAATGGGGAGACATCTCTTCCTCTGCTTTGGAAGCACAAGGCGCACAGACACAATCATCCCACTCTGGGCATGGTGTTTGGAGTTCAATGGAGAAGCAAAAAGACACAAATGCAAACCTGACTCAACGCTGGCAGAGCCTACTCTGTATCATACGCCACCAAATTCCCTGGCTACAGTTACCATGCAGTGGTGTGGAGCAGGGACAAAATTCTACATGACTCTAGGAAGAGGAACTCGGCTGTGTAAAAAGACAGCCTTTTTGCAGGAGTGGTAATATCCTTGGGGCATGTGGGTACTCTCAGTGATGTCACCAGTGTAGGTGCTAAATACCAGCAGGCATCATCTAGACCCCATTTGGCACTTTTTGACCTTTGTGAAGGATTGCTGAGCTAGTGTTTGTCTGAGCAAGGGCTTTGTCTTGGCAAGTAAGATGAAAAGGGGAACAGGCCCATTCCTTCTTTAGCATTTCAGAACAAGTGCCCTATCCTGCAAGTGAGCTGTGCTTGGGGACCACGAGTAACTCGGCAAAGTAAGTATTAAGACCCTCACACTTCAGGCAGAGGGAAGGTCAGGCAGATCTATTCACTGATTCTCAGAACTGCTATAGACATTATTTCAGACAATAAGGGCTGGATTTTGCCAGCCCCACCCCACCTCCTATTAATTTTTGGTGGAACCATTGCAACAGAGCCTGGGCTCTAGATAAAAATACTGCATAACACATTGGTTGACTAACTCCTTCGAGTACAGTAGCAATTTGTTTTAAACAGGTAATTTAATTCTCTGAATCATTTTTATCCCATTAACATTCAAAGCTGTTCTTGTTTTATAACAATCTGTCCTTCTTTCTCCTGTGGAGCCTGCATTGCTTAGCTGTGGTTTTAAATCACATAATGTTCCCCAAGTATCACATCTACAGCCATGACTGTAACTACTCGAGCTGCACCTCATGAGAAATTTCAGTATTGGTTTCAGCAGCACCATGGACATTCCAAGGAACTTAACATTTTCTGCTTAAAGAAACAGTGCTGATAATTTCAGACAGAATTTGGACCTTCATATAAGAAATCCTTTTCCTTGATTCAGATTACCAGACCAGTGGCAATGGGAAACTGGAATTTAGTGAGTTCAAAGTTTTCTGGGAAAAACTGAAGAAATGGATAGTAGGTGACATTGTTTATTGTATCTATTTCTCCATTTCATTAGCTATTTCCTGCATAGTTTATTATGTATGCACAGACAAAAATGGAGACAGGAGTGTTTACAAGCCATGAATTTTAACTCAAACCAAATGTTTTAAAAGTATGGGGGCTTGTTTTAGATAGTCAAAGACACTCTTAGTTTTCCGTGATGTTAAACAATAACGGTCTTCTGGAAATAACAGAGATTTTTGTAAGCAAATCAACTATGTTTAGGATAAAGAATGCAATGGACAGTAATAAGTAAGCCAATCAAAAGCAAATTTAAGGAATTTCCATTACCGCTGTTGTACAGAAGAAGAAAGTGATGATTCATGACTAGAAACAATAATTTCCTAAGTCACTGTATTTCCATTATTGATCTCTCAGGAGTCAACTGTACTAAAGTCTGGGAAAGTGTTGATTCTAATTTTAAACACACTTCTCTGCCACTGTATATGGCAGTTAAAATAAACAGGATTGCAGAATCAGGCCACAGACTGGCTATTCAAATAAAGACATCATAATTGTTTCCTCATGATCATTAATAGTTTCTTCTGAATTCATGCTTCACCCAAGCATTCCAAATATGCAGTTCTCTGCTTCTTGTCTAGCCCATCGGAAATGGTAAACACTTTTTCTGGATGCTAATGCCACATCTCTTTTAACAAAGGACACGTTGTTTTTTCACAAGGGGGTTTGAGAAATCCTCATATCCTGTAGGAAGTTTTACATGTATATTTCATGGAAAATTTTAAGCTGAATTTGATGACAGCTCTAAATAACTCATATTCCAAGGGAGAGTCATTTTTATCATCTCATTAAAAGGATGGAATTCAACTCCAGCTTAATAATTACTTAATATTTAGATCAAAATTCAAACTCTTTGTACCACTTGTCTTGGTTGGACCATGAATGTAGCTGTTTAGATCCTTTATACCTAGAAGCAAATGAGTAAGTGACAAGCTTAACTTCATGTTAAACAATTTCTCTCTAGCTTTCAGAATTATAGAGCAAAACATAAAAAGAGCTTAAGAGAATGTGTCAATAAAATGACTAAGAACAATGCCTCCTTCCCAGATAGAGTCACAGAATTGTTTTGGTTGGAAAAGATGTTTAAAATCATCGAGTCCAACCATTAACCTAACATTGCCAAGTCCACCACTAAATCATGTCCCTAAGCACCTCATCTATATGTCTTTTAAATACCTCCAGAGATGGTGACTACCTTCCTGGGAAGCCAGTTCCAACGTTTAACAACTCTTTCAGTGAAGTTTTTCCTAATGTCCAACCTAAAACTCCCCTGGCACAACTTCAGACCATTTCTTCTTGTCTTCTCACTTGTTACCTGGGAGAACAGACCAAACCCCACCTTGCTACAACCTCCTTTCAGGTAGTTGTAGAGAGTACTAAGTTCTCCCCTGAGCCTCCTTTTCTCCAGGCTAAACAACCCCAGTTCCTTCAGCTGCTCCTCCTGACACTTGTGCTCCAGACCCTTCACCAGCTTCGTAGACCTTCTTTGGACCCTCTCCAGTACCATATTGTCTTTCTTGTAGTGAGGGGCCCAAAACTGAACGTAGTACTCACTGTGTGGCCTCACCAATGCCAAGTACAGAGGCACAATCACTTCCATAGTCCTGATGGCCACACTATTTCTGATACAGGCCATGGTACTGTTGGCCTTCTTGGCCATTTGGGCACACTGCTGGCTCATGTTCAGGTGGCTGTCAATCAACACCCCCAGGTTTTTTTCTGTCCAGCAGCTTTCTAGCCACTCTTCCCCAAGCCTGTAGTATGGGGTTGTTGTGACCCCATGAAAAAATCAATTTGTAAAGTGAAAATCACCCAAAGGTAAAATCACTTCTTAAAAAGTTACGGTATTTTTAATGAAGAGTACTAATTTTTGAATGCTTGGATGTGGCAGTACTTGTTTAAGTTATAAAATCCACAGTTATAAAATCAGACCAAATCTAGACCAAAGTCTTGTCAGCTTTCTTAAATGCTTATGCTATGCAGTCAGAGATAAATACCTTGTCTTTCTATGCCATATCTGCACTCCCTTTCATGAGCAAATTCTGAACATGTGCTCCTTTCGTAACAGAATATCTTTCTTCAATTTGACTTTGATAAATCTGGCTCCATGTCCTCCTATGAGCTTCGCAGTGCTCTTAAAGCTGCAGGTAAGACAAACACTGCATTTTATCTGGGAAACCTGTTGGGCAAATGGGCTGTGGGTTAAGAGGGTTGCAATCAGTTATGCAGGCTGGGTGTTCTTGAACAAAGGGGTCTAAATCCTAGAGAGGACTTGGGTGGACATTGAGTAGATGAATTTTGCCCCACATACTCCTGACTCTGAAGGGCATTCAGTCAGAGCAATCTTTACATTTTTATTGAGCTCTTGTTAAACTCAACAGGGTTGCACATGTGCAGAGTTAGACCCTGAAATGAACCAATTCAGAGTCTATCTCCACTCAAGGGTTGGAGGAACAGTGAGTAAACTGTATGTTATAAATACCAGTCAGTACACTTGAATTTCATCCCAAGAAATTTTTATTAAAGCATCTAGTTTTGCAGAAATCTCTTCAAATTTCAAGAAGATGGAATGATCCCTCATACATCAAAAAGTGAATAGGCTAGAAATTGCAGTGACTGTCAAATTTGTTGTTCAGAGTTTGTTATCCATTACAAACTTAAAGAACTTTGTGGTCAGGTCACTTTCTGGATGGATGTGTTCCACAGAGCATCCTCCCAGTAACTGGATTTCAAGATTAGTTAGCAGACACCTGTAGATCTTCCCTGGACTACGAGGTTGCTCACTTTTCCTTTGTTTATGTGTCTTTGGGAAGGATACCAACTCAACAACTACCTGCTGCAACTGATTGTCCTCCGATACTCTGACGAACAGTTCCAGATTGAATTTGATGATTTTCTGAACTGCTTAATTCGCTTAGAGAATGCAAGTCGTGAGTATCTTCCTCATCTGGAATTTCTTCCCCTTTGAAAAAAAAAAATATTTCACTTCCAGCTGTTGTTGATCATATTGCACAATATCTGAGATAGTGTGTACATGGCTAACAGAAAGGAACTGTGTTTAGCATTTGCTTTTAGGGTGGCTTTTCTCCTATAAAGTGAAAAACGTTCTGCTGCTAATGGAAAATTTCTCTATGTGAGTAGACACTGCTTCATAAACTCTGCAGCAACATAGAAGGCATGTGAAGAATGCTGGCAAAGTCCATGTTGTAGCCTTTCTTGTAGCTCACCAAAGACCTTAATTTGGGATCACAGAAGTTCAAGGTTCAAATATTGCTTGTGCCTCATGCAAAGAGATAATTGGCATGCTCTTGGGCAGGTATTTCCTGTACTTTTTACATAACTTGTCCACTTTTGGCTGAAGATATGGTTCCCAGTATATCTAGGCACTCTAGGTCTCAGATCATTTGTGCACGGGGTCACTCTCCAGAGCAGCAGTAGTAGAGGTAGGTAAAACAGTTGGATAAATGCTGAAGTGATCATTAGTGTGGCTCAAAATTCGAATCAAAAGCAACTCGTTCTATGAGAAGCAAAATCAACCTTCTTGATTTTCTTTTGTTTTGTTTTGTTCTTCTCTTTAGTTTCTGGTCCAATCTGTGTCAATAGAAATATTAAACTACGGAGAGAGAAAAATTAAATAAGATATATCAAGAAATGCAAATTGCTTGTTTCATTTTGGAGTATCACCCAAATCAGACTGTTTAGAACACCCAGGATACCCTCTTCCATTTGAGTCCTGAAGTGAGACTTGCACAAAAGCTTTAAGTCAGCAGGACATTTCCTCTTGCAAGGGCTCATTTTGTCAGAGCAGATACTGCCACCAAGCAGTCCTAAGTGAGCTGCCTTTGCACCAGACCTCCCTCTCCTTGGCACGGCCACCCATCGTTGTGAGATGGGGAGCTCATGTATGAATATGAATGAGGTGTATTTATAGCAGTGGTGTCCTGTTTTTCATTTCAGGAGTATTCCAAGCACTGAGTGTGAAAAACAATGAGTTCATTAACCTGAATATAGGCGAGGTATGAGCACATCTTCATAAACACTGACAAAATAGTGGGCTTCTCTAGAGCTTTGTCTTCTTCTAAGAACTGGAGAATTTCTGCATGATACTTCAGGTGACATGTATGTCCATGAGAGTGCAGGGGGCACCTGCCATAGGTTGCAGCAGAGCTCTGGGATTTTACATCACACAAACAGATTACACTCTCCTTCATGCTATTTCCTTCCTTCCTTGCCCTGTGGCATAATGACAGCTTCCCGTCCCCCTTTCTAGATTCTCTGCTTTTTAATTCCTCGGGTGCCAGCTCTCAGTGAGGGAAAGGGGAAGCAGCAGATGGGGACAAGGGGTCTTTCACTCTTCTTGAATAGCCCAGGAGTTTAGGTCAGCCTCACTTGTGCATGTCCATCATCTGCTTCTCACGCTGCTCAGCACAGGCTTCTTATTTTCTTGTGCTCTCTTTGTCTCCCTGTTGCATATGTGGGTTATGTCTCATTTTACACCAACCCAAAGCTTTCTAGGGCAAGGCAGAATGAATTCCCTGCCACAAAAAAAAAAAAAAGGAGCCTGTGTGCACTGCTGGTATGCAAACAAAATCACTGCTGTTATCAGCATCTAATGCTTCGAGAGCTCTGCCTCCTCCTCTCCAAACACAGAAGTAAATTCCTTATTAACAGGACATAACAGCCAGTGAGCAAAGGTCCTCTTCCTTACACAGGGTCAATTCAGAGCCAGGCACTGCTTTTGAACATCTCTCTTTCATCTGGGGAAAGGGAGGGGGAGGGAGAAGGGCCTGAAATAATTTATTGTAAAGTTGATTTTTCTTCCAATACTAGTTTATCAACCTGGCAATGAACATCTGAAGAAGTCTGCCTTGGATGCTGGGAGTTTCTTGTGACATTGCTGCCGACACTTCTGCCCCAACAGCTGCGGTCCCCTTCTCATGCAAACTTTATGAGGAGATTTCATGTGGAGAAACATACATGCTGCCCACACTTTCTGGTCTCCAGCCCTGTTGATGAGTTTAACAGTCAGACAATATTTTGTTTTTATTTTTGGGAAAGCCTGATACCGGATTTGTTATTGTGAGAGGCATTTGAAGGGGGCACACATGCCTCTCAAGCAGACTGAAAGTGATGCACCCGAGTGACCACAGGTTTTTATGAAATAGGATCGAATTTAGTTTCGGCACAGCACAGACTTCAGTGATTAAAAGTCTTTATTTCTGCTTGGCTACAGATTACTGTAAGGTGCTTTTGAAAATATAAGGTTACATAAAATTTTGTTCAGTTTGGAATTTATTTCCAGGCATGCTGTTTGGCTACATAACAAGTCCCCTGTTGTGGCTACATAACAAGTCCCCTGTTGTAGCTACATGCACTGCAGTGGGGTGGAGAGCAAATAAAGGATGACTAGGGAATGTATGGATGAAAATTCATCCCTGAATATTTATGACAGAGGTACCGTGTCCAGGCTTCCTCAGAAGAATGCTTAAGCCAATCTTTGACATTCATTACAGATATAATATAGGGAAAAATAGTTGCATCTCACCTTCCCCTAATCCTTCCTGGGTTATCAACAAAGTTCCTTTGCCACTTGCTGCGCTCTGTGTCCAGATCATGTCCCACAAGCCAGTCTCTGCAGAGCTGCACACAGCTTGCCTTCATCTTCAGAGAAACACATGGCCCCCAAGACAGTGAGCTCTTGTGTGGGGCCATTTTCCTCCAGGCAGTCTGAGATTGTGCCCCACACCAACCATTCTCCAGAAGAGCAACTATAATCATTTTAGGTTAATTAAATGTACCCATCAGTAAGGCCCTGATCTCTGCAGCTATTGCTATTTTGCATCTGTGACTTACATAGTATTATGCTTGTGTTGTGGGTAGCCAGTGCTGACTTCAAACATAGCAGTAATAGCAGCCAGGGACCTCAGAGGTCTTCATAGGATTTGTTTCCATGATTATCTTCATAACTTATGTCTATCTTATAATGAATCAACTGTCTGGATTTCTTTTCTAAAACCTTTCTTGCAGTGAAACAGATGGCCCTAGAATAGCCTTGCATTCCCTACTGTCCAGGATCACTGACACAGCCAGGGTTTTGTTTTCTCTAGATTTAGATCTAATGAGCATTTCTTGAAGGAAAATCAAGCTGCAGAAAAGGTGATGTTCAAATGATGAAGAAACATAGAGATCATCATGCTTAAAATACCCCCTTTCATTTTTCCTAACAATTAGGCTCATGTAACTATGCAGAAAATGCTCTGGAGCTAACTGGAAGCTGAGCAAAAGCTAATGGTTGAAGTATTTGATTAACTGAGGTACTCAGCCCCATGAGGTGTATTGATTTTCGGATGTGCTGACTGTATGCCCTTTTGACAGAACTGGCGGCAGCTGTCTAAATTTGTAAAAGTTTGGATAAACATCTAGACTGTCCTATAAATATTTTGGCCACATACTTGAAACAAAAAAAAAAACCCCACAGATCCTTAATTTTCATTGTGTGAGCTTAGATGTGGATACAAATTTGTTGTAATATAGCATCGCTCATGAGCTATGCAGAAGAATAGAGATGTCACAATGCCTGTCATCATCAGTGCAGCTTTTTGTTCCTCTACTGAGTGCTGGGAATGTCTTGGTGGTATCAGGATTGATATAAGAAAATTATAAATATTGAGGTGGGAGCAATAGGAGACGGGCAAAAATCCCCTTGGCATTTAAAGAAAATTCATTAATTTAAGAAAAAAACCCCACCCTCAGGTGTTTTCCACCCACTCAGTTACCTGCTGACTGTATCACAAGGAATAATTTGAAAGTTAACAACTGAGTCCTTTGTGAATCAAGCTTCTTTCCTGGCCAGCCAGCTGCCTGCAGAGATCCAAGGTCCTGTCCTACCTTGGGGTTTACACAACACCCATACCCACAGCAGAGGTGCTTGTAAAGGGAGTTAAGCCCAAGAAAGCCTGCACATACAACCAAGCTGACCCATGGCCACACAGTCTGTTGCAGCACAGCCCCTATCTCACAACTTTGGCTATTAGGGGTGCCTGTGCTGAAAGCTTTCCTAAAATCAAGGTGAAGAACACCACATGCTCCCCCTTGTCCTATGTGCTAGACCATTTTCTTTCTGCACTGGAGTAAGACTCACCTTGAAAAGGGAAAAGTAACCTTTGAAGTAAATACATGTGAAGTTTGAGGATTATATAACCCACGGTAAAGGCTTTTTTTTCTGTCTGCTATTATACTACTCGTGTGAGTGACTGAGTAGGCGAGAGACATTTGACTTCACATCCCTATCTGAATATGATAGATCTTCTCAGCACTGCACCCACCTGTTATTTGGGCAGGAGGGTAACTCATTGCCTAGAAGCAGTGTTTTGGGCTTGCTGGTCTTTACTTTTAATCAAGGATCTTGAATTTAAAGCAAAACTTTGCTGCTTTCTCTGATGTGAGTTGTAGGTATGTTTGGGTCTGTACCATTACAGGATTTAAGGCAAATCACTTATGATGCACTGATGTGCCACTGTGAGTGGTACATTCCCTAATGTGGTACACACAGACCTTGTTAGCAAGAACTGGCTCATGCTGGGAGCCCTGCCTGTCTGCAAACATTAGCAACATTAATGGGGAACACGAGAGGCATTTTTCATAATTATATTATTGGAAAAAAAATTAAAAATCACTTAGCTACAGGGTTGCAATCTGAGTATGTTCTCCCACTCCCTCAGAGAACCAAAAACCTCTCTCTAAAACCTGCTGCTAAAGCCTCAGCCCAGATGTTAGTGTGGGCTGGCTGCTTGTCGGGTGCTGTTTGTCTCCCCTCTTCTCCCCTGTGACCTCTCAGCAGCCTCAGCTCCCCAAGATAGTTGGGCCATGATGAAGGCATGGCACATTTTTGAGTTTAAAGGACCAACATCAACTCAAGGCATAAGTTTTTTGAGAGGGGATTCAATTGGAGTTTGTCCCAAGATCAGCCACCTCCACCACCCTGATGGTAGATTTGATAATGGCTTTTTTCTGCCTTGAAGAAAGCTTCCTGCTCAACTTGCTGCTGAGGCCAGAAGGGATATGGTTAGTGAAAACTGCCATGAAGAACTGACATAAAAATGTAAAGAGACTGAAAAACAGTGAAATTGCATTCTGCCATTTTTTCCATATAAAGACAGAAACTGCCAATAAACATTTTGGGCACAAGGATGGGCAGGAGTATTCCATGCTTCTTCAAAAAGCTCCCAGGGAGTAGTTCAGTGATGCTGAGTCTTCAGCAGTAATAATTGCCTCAGATATTTTTTTTTTCTCCTCCACAGGCCTATTTTAATCCCCACTAGGTTTTTTGAAGGCCCACAAACTCATGTGTCATCACAAAGGGTGCCTGAGACATTGTACGGGTGGAGGTGAGGGTAAGGAAAAGAGTGAAGTCTAGCCGTCCCACTGCTGGCAAAGCTTCCATATTGTGGTGCTGTGGCATCAGGCAGGAGAGATGTTAGAAGTGCAGGGAGGGTTCATCCCAGCTATAACAGCTGTGGTTGCTTCCAGTCATGAAAATTAAATATTTATGAATAGGTACTGAGTTATCTAAATCATTTTAACTTCAACTGCATCATCTCCCTGCTTCTCCCCTGCCTCTCCCCTGAAATATTTGCGTCTTTGTGCTTTTTGACTTGTGGCAGCATACGTTCTGCTGAGAGCAGTTTATAATGTTCCCAGTAAGGCTGGAACTTCAACATTTCCTAAATGAATTACAAATACTTGCTGATTGAGGTAAACACACAAGCTGTCAACAATTGCCAAAAACTTCAACGTCAGCCACTTAAAAGGGCAAGTGTATTGTAAACTGCTCTCCTAAAAACTCTAATTAATTTTCATCCCTTGCCCTTTGCATGGCCCTTCATGGGAAGTCAGCTCTGCTGAACAGGGTTTGGCCTTCTCGGTAGCCTGGATATCTCTTTGAATATCATACTCAGAGGTAGAGAAGTCAAACAGAGCAAGGACAGCAGCAGTCACTAGTCTCATGCCTGTTCTTCTTCTGGCCCAGAGAATATATAGCCATAACTCATCATGGCCATTTTTAGTTTGTTTTTATTTAAAATGCCCTGAACCAAAGTAAGATGATGTATGCACAGTCAGGAATAGTGAATATTTTAATTTTCACATATTTCATGAGAATACTCCAAGTGTACATTTTCCCTAGAGAAAAAAAAAGCATTTATTTACTCAGATCCAATAAGGCAGTGTGATTGAGAGTGTCCATGTTTCATCTGCCCCTGGGTCACCCAGGTCAGGGGTGGCTCAGGGTGTGTGTGTGGGGAGTTGCCTGTATGCCTTGCCTGCAGTGCAGTGTTTTACCAGGTGTGAGGGCCAAATCCCCTTGCACCTTTGAGACAGACCACCTATGGGAGGGCTATGGAGATAGGGACAGGGGTCCCCCACCATGAGTGCTGCATGTCTACCTCACCTGGCAGACAGCCCTCCCAGGGACACAGCCCAGTCCTTGCCCTAGTCAGAAGGGCACTGCCAGCATTTTGTGACAATTTTATCCAGTTGCTAAGCAGTTGGGTCCCAGGGACACAAATAGGTTGAAAACAAACTGCCCCAAGGGAAGATGGCTGCTCTGCTCTGGTCCCCACTTCAGATCAATGTCTTCCTCTTCCCTCCTTGTTCAGTTGCTCAGTTTCATGGGGTTGTGCCAGGGTCTGTCCCAGGACCCGAGTGAGGGTGATTGCATGTGCAAGGCTTTGGGAAGGGACTCTGGCAGCCAGGGGCCAAGCTGAACTGCCTTCTCTCCTTGAGAGGGTGGCATCCCATGCATGCCTGGGGGAGGCTGAGAGCACAGACCTGTCTCTTTTATCCCCCACCACTGAGGCTGTGTCTGTGCAATGCAGCATTAACTACTGCTGGGTCCAGAAAGCAAAACTGTATCAAACTCTCCAGACAGGACTCAGGGCACCCACTGCCAGGATGCAGTTTCTGCTCCTCCCAACGTTTTATTGTTTTACAGCAGTGTTCTTCTTGTCTGACAAGCAAATCTTACTTTTAAATACTTACATACTCCCTCCACCATCCCTCACTTCTCAAAGGACTACTTCGTTTCAGTGCAAAGCAGAGTAGCTGCAGCACAGGGAGCTGAGAAGATCCCTGCCACCACAGCATGGTGTCTTATATCCCAGTGCTTAGAGCAGAAACAGGAGATCTGGGGTCAAAACCCTTGAGCAATTAAAATAACATTCACCTTTCTCCAGTATCCTCTAGTTGTCAGACACTCGGCCTTTCTGCATCAGTTTAATACCCAAATCAAAGGCTGTCAGCCATCCAGGAATTAATCCGTCTGACCTTTAGAAAGATGCATCCTTTGCAAGCAACATGCAAGTGTGGGATGTGCCCTCAGCAGAGCATTTTAGGACATAATACTGTGTAGCAAAACCTGGGAATAAGCACAAGTCTTCAGAGGTGCAGCCTCATGGTCATCCAGCAGCAGGCTGCTGGGATGGGCATTTCAGCATCTGCTCCAGCTTGAAAACAGATCATCTGGTGCCACAGAGAATGGATTTATCATGACTGATCCCATTCATTTCCTAGAGAATACACTAAATGACTGAAATAGAAATGGGGTCAGCAATTAATACGGTAGCTCTCAGTCACTGTCACCATATGTTTATATGATGATGGCTGTTTATGTATTTACCTGATAAATAGCTTACTAAAAGCAGGATATAGGTCAAGGAGAATGGAGACAAAACTTGAGGGGGCATTGTACAGAAACTGCCATCCTTGTAGATTTCTTCTCCATTCTGAAAGCATACATAAATATTTCTTTCAGGGAGAGTTTCTTCATGTCACCACGGAAAGGGGAGTGGATGAGTCACAATCAGCTGCAGCCTCAGCCTTCTGCCCCAACAGACTCAACTGAACAGTGTCTCACTTTATTCCTCACCAGGATGTCATATATGCTATATTTTCTTGAACTGGGCTAGGCAAACATTTGAGCACAAGAAACAGAGATTGAGAAATGTCTTTATGAAGGTGCCACAATGGCAGTGACCCAAGCTGTGTCCTACGTTAACACCAGGAGCTCTGGGACATCTTTAGTACTGCCACCACAAGGGCTGTTTCAGTTTCTGATCCTTTTAGTAAGTCCAACTTTCTCTGCAGCTCATTGGTAATACCTCTCCAACAGAACCCATGGCACTTTTTCAGATAGATGTTATTCCTTCCTGAGGCAGGAAATTTCAAGCTTGTCAAAGCACTATTCTGAGCCAACAAGAACTACAGGAGAAATATTTTGATCAAAACCAGGTGCATGGCTGGCTGGCCATCTGAAAAAGAGTCACGCTGCAGTTTGTATAACTTCTGGGGAAAAGACATGTACTCAATCTGAGGAAAAGAAAATGAGTGCTGGGTTGAGTGTGACATGGTCAGCCTGCAAGGAGCTGGGGAGAGATGGTTCCCTCAGAGCTCACTCTGTGGTTTGCAAACATTTCATTGCAAGTCTGGCTTAACTGGGTGGCAATCCAGTTTGCGTAGCCTGCTAGGGAGCAAAGGTCCTGTTCCCTTTTGTCAGTGCGATGAAAGCGTGTGAGCCATAAACAGCTGCAATGGTCATGGGCTTAAGCTTTGGGAACCATAAGAAAAGGCTCTATCCCCACCCTGAAGGGCCTGAGGAGAAGAGACCTGTTTGTCAGGAGTCTGAGGGTCCCACAGAGCCCATGATGTCAAGGAATGATGGATGGGGCAAGTTCTTCTTGGAAAAAGAGGATGTCAGTATGCAGTTTCTGGGGATGAGACACTGTTTCTTCATTATTTTAGCCTATAAAGAAAAGACCTTTAATAAAACCATTTAACCTGATTAATCAAGCACCTATAGATGACATCGAGAAGAAACTCCCAGTTGTATATAAAATTTGCATCCAAGCTGACCTCATGATCTTCCAGGCATGGAAGACCATGCTCCAGAGAGCAGCCATCTAACTTCTGCATTGCCAGAAAACAAATCCTGATTTGGGAGTGAAAAAAAAGCCTTTCATGTTGTCAAAGCCTGTTTGAAGAGCTGTGTGTACAGAGCAGCTTTGCTACTGGGATGCAGCCAGGTTGTACCCCCAATGCCCTGATGAGGCTGGTGTGAGGGGCTGGGTAGGCAGCAGCTGGACCCTTCTGCTGTGGAAGGATGCACGGCTGTACCCACAACACCCACAGCACGGGGACATTACACCTACATAAGGCTAACGTGGCCCCATCCTCACTGCTTTCCACAGACCACAGGAAATTTCTTCAGCGAGGTGCCATTACCTTGCAACACCTGGTGCCTAAGATAACCTAGAAGGCACCAGAGAAGGCATCTCTGCCCTGGTTACAGCAGAAAGACACAACCTGTGATTTGAGCTCACTAAAAAGATGCTTTGTGCCTCATGTGGGGTGGAAATCACTCTGCTGCTCAGAAGGGCACCTTCCTTGATGGCAGCCTTTACGATTGCACTGTCATTACAAGAGGATTTCATCTTCTCCAGAAGCCTCTGAAAAAGTGAGAATTGCCAGCTTTTTTGCAGAAAGTTTCAGCTTTTATGATTACAGAGATTATCTAGAAAATGGCATCTGAGCAGGCCTTAAATGTTCAGAAACGAGAATATAAGTAAAGGTCAAGCCAAATGTATTATTTTTTTGAAGAAGTCTAAACCCTGTCCATAGTTTTAGTGGCCCTAACTTGTGACTTGTGAATGTTTTGATGAGTTGTTACTGCTCCTGACATAAAATAACCTTACACTGTCTTTATTTACAGGCAGGGATTCCTTCCCTAATAAATGACTGAAAGTGTTTAAGTCTCCAGACTTGTTAATTTAGTAGTTTCCTTGATCACTAACAAAGAGCTCGTGAAAAACATTAACACCAAACTATCACAAGAGTGGGAATTAGTGGTTTAAAGACCTTTGAAGACCTAACATCATCTTCCTAATACTGCATTTTTAAGTGGTATTCCTTTTTATATACAGGTATTATATAAATGATATATACAGGTATTACATAAATTATATAAACACCTGTATTTATATA
>JAAGNO010023114.1:17150-32085 GCA_033439905.1 Ceryle rudis | reverse complement strand
TTAAATGATAAATATATTTTTATATATTTATATACAGATTATGTAAAGGCTTCAGTAATCACCCCCAGTAGTGAGGCAGTTGATCCCCTAAAAGTACTGACATCCAACTTTTGTTTCACCATGCATGGATGATCTGGTTTCACAGTTAACTGGGAAAGGGAACCAAAGGCCTAAGGCTGCTCTGCACAGACAATTGCCTGTAGTCACAGACCCACCTCTGCCCCCAAGGAGAAAATTACATTTCTCCAGTCACTCAGTAACACATTGGACCAACAAAAATATCCCATGGGTATGGACTCCTGAAGGGAAAAACGTAAGCACATCTCTGTGTGTGACCACATGGGGAACATGGATATGGTGGCTGTAAGGAAGAGTCCGCTGTGGCCACTGCCTGTGGTGAGCAGGGAACCGACCATTGTGGGTGCTCTCCGTCACTAAACCTTGTCATGCCAAAGGCCCTATCAAACCCACCTCACTTATCTTGCCTGTCAGTGGGAGTAACCTTTGGAACTCTAAATAATGTCCAAGTGTCTGGGCCAAGCAGGCAATAGTGAATGCAGAACTCCCAGCAAAATGCCTTTTTTTTTTTTTTTTTCCAGCTGGTCCCTTTGCTGTGTAGGTTGGTGAAGCCTCTACAATGTGGTTGGTCTTCTTGAAACAAGGAACCAGCCATCCCTGGTGTTGATCCATAGGTCTGAAGGATGCTCTCTCTGCAGGTATTTGCTGCTTAACTTCATGCTTCTAGCATAGATCCTGCATATACTCTGCACGTGTAGATTTATTCTCAGTCAAATTTGCATTAGACAGCAACAAAAATATCCCAGGCATTTTTGCCTCTTCTTGGTGTCTCTTAATTCCCAGTCCCTGCAAGCCTCAGATACCCTGGGTAACTGTATGCTGAAGACAGGCACCTTCAGCTTCAGTCAAAATTATATTTAAAACTCAGCACTTAGCCTTTCCCATCTGAAAGCCAGCTTTAGGCCAAGAAGCATCAATTTAGATGATTTATCAAGGTATGCTACAACTCAAGAGGGTTTCAGTGCTCCTGAGGCTAAAATTAGACACGCCAGCTATGTTTCAGCACTGGCGGCATGCAGTACCCTATTCTGCTCCAGCTGGCCCTGCTGGCTGTCACACGAGGGTGAGATACTCAGCAGTGGGGTGATGCCCAGAGCCCAGCGGTGCCCCCCTGACTCAAGGTGGTCTGCCCTGCAGATCACTTGGAAAGCCACAAAACTGACCTTCAGTGGGACATCATCAACGGAGAGGCCTCCTGTCTTCTCTGGGCATGGGGCAGGATATTTAGCTGTGTTTGCAAAAGTAGGTTAAAAATAAAATAAACAGGAAGCTATATATCCATCAGTAGAAAGTGCATCCAAAAGTGGCTCCAGTGGTGCCCCCAGGTATGCACTGTGGCAGGCATTTTGGAGGTGCTGTCTCTCTTTTTGCCACCCATCAATATGAGCATGAGTGAAACATCAGGTCTGCCTTCCATTGGAGGCACAATAAGCCACTGTTTTCTACATGCAGGATTTTGGAACAGCAGCTGCCTGCCAGGAACACAAGGCACGGAAGTATCAAGGAGGGAGGCTCCCTGTTACTGCCCCTGCTGAGAGCTGGGAAGGCCTGCCCGAGGAAGGGTGACCATGCATGCACAGCTGGGATGTGTCCTGTCCCCCGTCAATCCTGTTCCCACTACGTGTGAGTGACCTGAAACACCTGTGGGCTATGGAAAGCTCCTTTTCAGGTGTGTTTGGCAACTGAGAAGACCTCTTCTGTTCATTAGTGTATTTTAAATTTAAGTTTCTCCATAAACTGTACTGAGAATGACTTCCTCCATTAAACACTTGATTTTATGGCATACAGGTGGGTGCCACCTCTGCAGGACACCTCAGTGGGGGAAATACTTTTTGGTTGTTGGTAATAAACTGTCTGGGCATGATTTGTACTGTGGCAGCATCCCTGTGCTAAGCCACAGCATGAAGCCTATCAAAGCATGGGGACATTTATGCCACCACTAGCCCATAGCTTCAGCTAGCATCCACAAAGACTTCTCTGCCACCAGCTCAAGTGACTTACAAAGGTCTATTTCTTGCATTTCACACCACGAGGCTGCTTCCAAGTGACTTTGGATGACGCTTTTTGAAGCTTTTCAGGAGGTTAAAATGATGCTTTAAGTCGCATGCTGGCATTCAGCTTGGGGTGAGCATTGCCATTTGATAGCAGGATCAGAGCCTCTTGCCTTCACTGGAAGTCTCAGAACAGGCATCTCGGCGCACTTTCAATTATCAAGGCAATATCTGAAGGCTTTCAGTGCAGAATAGCTCTTTGGAGTAACTTCAAGGTTGGAGCAAAATCATGTCCTGTAATAACAAAATCTGCAAGTTCATTTATTGGTCTACGGCTCATGCAGTCAACTGAGAAAGGGTCATCCCCTTTGGCTCTTCACAGCAAAGAAATGTGGGCTGTGAGTAATTTGGGAAGGGTAACACTGGCACCACTAGTCTCACCGAGGCTGAGATGGGCCATGAGGAGCACGAGCACATGGTCTTTACCATGGTTATTAGCAACTGCTTTTGCCAGCAAGTTTTCATATTGTATTTCTATTCTCATTTTCAATGTCATACGTAAAAAACTAATTCACAGGCCCCCATGGCCTTTATCAAGGTGGGCCTGAAAAGATGACAACAAATGTCAATTTTACTGTCCTTAGGCTTGTATGTGCTCCACACACACAACCAGTAACCCCACAGGACAACCTGTAAGGGCATCTGGAGGTGAAGTGAGTGATCTGAGGTCACACCAAGTTTGCAGGCTAAGGCTTGAGCTGAGGTATCCCACAGCAATGTCCCAATCGCTGCAGCTCGGCTGTCTGCAGTCCCTATCCCGGGTCACCCCTTCAGCACCAGAGCAGAAGGAGGAGCTTCAGGGTGGAAGTCCAGCCATGCTGCCCAAAGGGACAGCAAAGAGCCAGACTGTGCCGCAATCTGCTCTGGAAAGAGCTTGGCAAATGCAGCTGACCCCAACCCTCAGAGGTTTGCTGAAAGGGGAAAGGCTGGCAGATTGTCAGTGTTTCAGTTGCTGTTATCAAGAGTGAGCATTTTTAAGCCCCATTTAAAAATATATGTGTATATATTTGTTCACATCCTGTTGACACTTGGTGTCCTTCAGGACTGTGAACATTCCCTCCCTACAACCACCACCAATTTTGAGTCCTGCTGTCTCCTGTAATGACTGGGCATGGAAAAACCCTGTGTGTTACATAAACTTGCTGTAGGCAAGCGCTTTTGAACTGAGCACATTTTGCAGGTAGTTGGTTACAAGCACCGAGGCTGTAAAACTCAAAAGCAATTTTAAATGTGACAGAAGTAACTTGAAGCCTATGAATTTTTTAAACAGCAGAGCTCTGGATCAATTAAAAATCTTTCAGTGCACCTCTCCAGTAACAACTTGTTTATGTGCCACGTGTGTTTCCTCTCTCTTTAACTGGGTTATAATTACTCTGTTTATAATGCTATGTGTGGTGAATGCACTCACACTTCTTGACTGCTTTTTTTGAAGCAATCTGGCAGCTTGGATTTGGTCCTCACCCACCTCAGGAAAGTCGCTTCCCTCACCAGGGCTGGTTTGCAGCTGCTCAGCCCTTCACAGGTGGTTCAACTGCATGAGCAGAGCAGGGACTTGAGCAGCATTGCCTGTGTGCCAGGAGGATGCTGGAGCTACTTTGCTTTTGCTGCCTTTGTTTTTTTAATTTAAACTCCCATCTGGAGGCAGTGGGAAGCTCTGAAATGCTGGATTTTCCCCCTTTTATGGGGCAGGAACCTGTTGGCAACACCTGACCCTCGTCTCTCCAGGGTGGGTGAAGATGTGGGGTGGGAATGGTGCGGGCCTGGAGGCTGAGACACCACAGGTACTGGCAATCACCTCTCCCAGCCTTGCAGGAGCTACTGGCAAATGCAGCTCCTTCAGAGCCTGTATGTTTAGATTGGGTGCTGGTCAGGCTGGGCTGCACGTCCTGGGAGCATTCAGCGCTGGTCCATCGTGGTCTGCGGGCTGGTGCTGTGTTACAGAGACAGGGAGAAGCTGCAGAGGGGACAGGAGGGATGGGTGCTGCTGGCTGTGTGTGGCAGCATGGCTGAGCAGCCTCTCCAGAGTCTCCCTGGGATGGACATAGTGGGGAGAATGCTTCTGAAATGCTGGGTGCAATGTGTCCTACAAAAACATTTTCTTAATTGTAACTTTACTATTCTCTTCCCCAAGTATTTCTACTGCCTGGCCAAAAATGGTGTCTAAAATTAGCTTCTCCAGATAAAGACATTTTTGTCATATTTGGTACATTCCTATCCAAATACTGAAAGCCAGCTGTTTGGGCTGGGTTACGGAGAGAAATCTGTTTGCAACTGTACTGATCTGGCATTGTTAGTCCTGGAATTAATAGCTTTTTTGTCTGTCTATGTCCTATGCTCATTTTTTCCACACTAAAAGAGTGCCAGAGGAAGCATTATAAGGGTTATTTAATTAAAAACAGAAGTGCCTCCTAGTGAACTTAACAGTAAATGCTAATGGCAGTTCTAGCAAAAGTAGTGCCCTGGGGGACTCATTGCAAATGAACTAAGAAGGGCTCAGTTCTGTTGCTTTTGTGGATTTTAACTGAATCTGTACAGTTGAAAGGAGTCAGGATTTGGATTTTTTTTTCACATCAGTTGAAGTCCTCTGTAACTGCAGTCACAGACTGCTGGGTAAAACCTGAGACCAGATTCAGAAGCCACCCCTGATTCTGTTGTTTATTGTCATGTAACTTCCCTTACCAAGACATTATCATCACGACCCCATTTTTCCATCTACTCTTCTGGCTCTACACTGGTTAAAGTCCTTTGACTTCAGGGAGTGATGCTGGAGCGAGAAAAGAGCTGGGCTCTGTAGAGTGTGCGGAAAGGGCAGTGGGAGGCTGGTGACCTTGCGGTCCCCTGTGCCCACCTCTGAGCTGATGCCAGTAAAGGAACTGAGGACTGGTTCTGCACATCTAAAGGCTCTGCACCCTTTAGGGTGGAAAAAAGATGTTGAGAGAGACAAAAATAACATATTTAAAGAATGCCCACAAAAATCCAGCGGTCTCATAACCGCCGTGCTTTGCAAATACTTCTGTGCCTCATTTTCCAGGCATGCATGAGAAGTTTGAACAGGGAATTTTAAACTTTGCTGTAACTAGTGAAGCTTTTCTGTGGCCTGGCCACTGAGGTGCTGGTTGCAGGGGTGGGGGCTTTGGCAAGAAGGCAAAAAACTGAGGAGCAGATAACAGCTCAAGATGAAATGCTTTTCTGCGCTGAGGGTCATGAGGATCACATCAATGGGCTGCACACAGGCTCCAGTGCCTGGCTTACAGGCTACTGACAGCTAAATGCCTCAAAGGGAAAGCATCCCGTCCTGGCACAGGGCCTTTTGCTAAGCTGCTTCTGCAATAACAAACTGCTGGGGAGCCAGCCGGCAGCCCAAGAGGGGAAAGCTTCCTTTAAAAGGGCAAGCCCAGTGCTGAAGCAGGCTGGGCTGGAGATAGGGGAGCTTGTGCCCACCTTGGAAGTTTTCAGTTCCCGCTCCATTTGCCAGGACCCCCCCTAGAGTTCTGGAGAGCCCAAATAACCCAAAATAGAGAGCTGTCTGCTAGAATTGACCTAGGTAGGTGACCATCTGTGCTGGGAGAAGTCTCAGTCACTGGAGCATGGCTGCAGGCCTGGGGGACCTGGCTTGGTGCTTGGGCAAGTTCCTGCCACACTGGGAATGGGAAGAAAAAATGTTCCTGGCAGAGAGGTGCTGGACACATCAGTGATGAGAGACTACATGGGGCTACAGAGCAGAAGTTGCTTCATCTAAGTAATAAGCAAGTTTTGCTTGCTCCTGGCCAGCCCTGGTTTTGAACCAGCTAGTGGAAAGACCATACAGGAGCATATATTGCTCTTTACTAAGCTTGTTCTTACATCATCTGTGTTCTTACATCATCTGTGCACATTACTGATGAAATTCTAGTGATGAGGAGCTTCCCTGGGGCTGTTGCAGGAGTTCCACACAGTTGGTTGAGTTGATATCACAATTAATACATCAACCTAAAGCTTGGGTCAAGGCTGGTGGTAGAGATACGGTACAACTTGACCAAAGATTGGGCACACAAAATGGTTTGATCTGGGATTTTTTTCTCCCTTCCTCACCTCCTTTTAGTGGTTTCTGGAGGAAATGCAGCCAAGATCTGCATGAAATTTAATACACCAGGTGTGCCTCAAGGAGAAGTAACTGACACCTAGCTACGTTATTAAAACGTCGTGCAACTTTACATCTTCTTGCTAAGATGACACTGCATGACTTCAGTGACAGCAAGATCATTCTCTCTGTGAGATGAGAGCCACAGAGGACAAAAGAGAGGACAAGGAATAAGCAGTACTCCTGTGTTGGCAGGGCATCGGGCCAAGAAACTCTCATCTATTAGTACTTTTACTGTGACTTTGGCCAGACTCAGTTTCTGGAGCCAGCTCACTGTTTCTCAGACTGCAGGTCATGGGATTTGCTTAAAGGGCTTAGAGGCAGTGGTGCAGCCCTGGGCAGCAGCTACTGGAAGCTTGGTCCCTCCAGCAGCTGCCAGTTGCTGCCTGCACTGCTGCCAGCCTGGTGGGAGCTCCTAGGTGCCTGAATCAATGGCAGCAGCTTGGTTTCTCCATGATAGAGGAAAGGAAAAAAAAGAAGCTGTAATTACTGGCCACAAGCATTTGCATTATTCTGTGCTCCAGAGGAACTGAGCTGCAGCCAAATGGGGGTAGAAGCCAAAGAGTCCGGAACAATGCATGGGCCAGAGCAGTGTTTCTTAAACATAAGCTTATAGGCACACACCAGAAGTTTCCTTCTTGGCACATTTAAACTCTGAAAAATGTGGCAGGGAGAGCAGGATGTTCAGTCAATCCTTTAATAACAAACAGCTGTAATAAAGTCCGGGCTTCCTACAAGTCAAAATAAATGTTGCCACGAAGCTAAGTGGAGCCAGTAGTTCAGCTCACGTCGCTGGGGAACGTCAGGGTGGAGAGGACCCATGCAGTGAATTTTCTCCTTCCATTTGAACTTTGTTCTCTCTTCCATCACCCTTCTTTCTTACCCCACCTCGATAGTGATGCTGGCACACATGCCACTGCATCTTTTCATAGCAGCTGGCATTTTACAGCAACAAAACCAGTCCTTGTAAAATACTTTTTATCTAGCCACAAGTGGGAAATTTTCCAAGGCTGCCTTCACTCTGGTTATTTGGCTTCAGAGCACAAGCCCCGGAGACAAACGGCCAGCAGAACTCCAGCATCACCAGCACTCTTGCCACTTTTGGTAAGGAGGAAAGCTAAGGCTGAGGTCAGACCCTCATGTAAACCTCTAGTTGGTCACTGAAATGGTTGAAACATTCAAAAAAAAAAAAAAGACAACTCTTTCCCTCCCCCATGCTTTTTTTTGTTGTTATTTTTCATTTGCTTGTGCATTTGGGAGACAAGCATTATAGGACAACTGCAGGAAGCTATTTTCAGAGCAGCTACGTTTTTTGACTTCTTGGCATCCCAGTAAAATCCTGACCCGCCAAGGGCATTTAGCCCTGTATCTTGGTCCTGTATGAGGTCCAAGTTTCACAGCCATTAGGCAGCATAGCTGATAAATGCTGTGATTTAGAGGTTGCCTAATGGAATCTTTTGCACTGGAAGACATTCAGAGTAAAATCCACAGTGATGCTTACAGAAAAAATGAAAAGCTTTAAAAGTAACGTGTTGGGCTGAAGGCGAGTAGAGACATGGGTGCCAAATTTCAGCCAAGCCTGGCCTAGGGTGGTTGACCACCCCAGCAGCTGCCCAAAGAGAAGGTGCCTTTACTATGCAGAACCCATGAACTTGGCCTACAAGAAAACCAGGCTGCTGGTGAGGCAGAGGATGAGCCATGGCCTGTCCCTTGGCCTCACCTTGAAAGGTAGGGAGAACAGGAAGGAGCAATGCCCCTGGGGAAAGGACCTTAGGGGACAGAGGGTCTGTTGAAGGAGGGTGATGGGCTAATTCTGAGATTTCCTTCTTTGTTCCATTGGGATGGAATACACTTGGTCTCAGATCAGCATCACCTGGTACCAGTTCAGTACCACTGGGGAGCTGAAGGATTAGGGATGCAAACTAATCTTGTGATCATCTCCCACCTCACAGACTCTAGTGGGCGCTGTTAAAGCTCTCCAGAAGGCCAGATGAGAAAGTAGATCCTCGTGAATAACTTGGGTTATGTGCTGAGGTGTAAAGCCCACCTGTGAAAAGGTGGCAATAACAGAGGTTTTCAACAGACAAGGAGAAATTGTCCTGTTGAGAAGAATCCGGTGAGCTTGGCTTACCTGCTCTGTAAAGGCTTTCACTGGCATTATAACTCACAAATGTAGGACAACCAAACTGCGGGTTTGTCCTCACAGGAACAAGAACATACTGATTCAAATGGTTCACAGGCAAACTTGGACAGAAAAGCCCAGGGGCCCATCTGTGAATATCTACAGAGAGTTGGGCTTGTATCTCAGGGACACAACTTACAGGCTCTTTGGGGGATGCTGTTGCTGAGCAATCAATAGGACTCTTCCTGCTAGGTGCTGCTCCAGCACCCACAGCCCTGACCTCAGAGATAACTGTGTGCTGTCTGCACCTCAACGTCTATGACTGAAGTCACCAGTAAATAAAATGATCCCTGTCCTTTGACAGGTGGCTGCAGTGTGTTTTCTACTCTGCCTTTACAGGTCTTCACTCGGCCATAAGACCTGCCCATTCCACATGCTGAGACAGAACCCAGATGCTGTGGATTTGCCCTTATTAGAAAAGACTTTTTTAAAAGCTAAGACAGATCTTAAACAAGACTGAAGCAAACCACGTGCAGGCAAGATCCTAAATATAGTTGGAATATCACCCCTTAATTAGCTGCCGAGTCTCTCCAAATCAAATTCTTCTTCAAACGCCGTTTTAGTTGTCGGTAGAAAATTCAGCTCAACTATAAACCAAATTAAGTTGGTTTTCAAAATACATTTCTGGAAGGAGCAGATGTGGATAGAGACACTATCCCTGTAGCTGCACGTTTCATTCTCTTACACTGTGAGAACCTGCTGCATAAGACAAGGGGCAGAAAGTGAGACTACTTAGCGGCCTCTGCCAGCATCGCCTTTTCTGTGACATGCTTTTAATACCTGTATGTAACCATCAACTGATAGGAAAACTGTCAGTGCCAGCTCTGGTCATTTGCACTATGTACAGTGAGCCTGACAATAGGAAGTAACTAATGAACTCCTTACTTTGCTTTGCTTGTGTGGCTTTTGTTTCACCTATTAAACTGCCCCTACCTCAGCCCACCAGTTTCTTCACTTTTACCTTTCTGCTTCTCTCCCCCATCCCGCCTGGGGGAAGGGAGTCATGCTTAGTTGCCAGCCAGGGTTAAACCACAGCATGCAGTTTTCAAATCGCTCCTGCAGTATTGATCCAGATACTGCTTTGGATTACCTGAAGATGCTGGGGGTGAGGTGTGTTAGGTTTAACTCTATTACAGCTAAGTACATTTTAGTCTTGACAAATAACATCCCAAATCTCACCCTGTCTCCCCTCCATAAAATGATAAAGCAAAGATACCTCCCCAAACAGCCTCACTTAAAAGCTTGAGAAACAGCTGCAGTGTATTAATTTTTTTTTTTTTTTACCTTGATCTGAACAATTCAGTTTCTAAATTCTTGACCAGATCATTCTTGTCTGCCTCTCAGGAAGATTCAAGATGCCACAAACAACTCCAGTGGCACTGAGGAAAGCACAAAGCAGCACAAAAGCCTTGAACCTTCTATTTAAAGTGACTTTATTAAAACATTGTTAATATAAAATGTGACCAAGTACAATTTTTTTTTTTTTTTGGTAAGAATGTTTAATAAAAACATATTAAAGAAAGAAGGAGCATCAATTCTTGTCAAAGCACAGGAAAAACCTACCAGGATAAGTAAAAATTTCTGCAGCATGTTCTACCAGCTGGTCCCAATGTGTGTTAGGGTCAAGTTAGCCAATGGAAGAGACAGGCAGCCCACGTTCTTCCCTAAGAAGCTTTAAGGTATTTAGCAGAGGCTTAAAATAACACTCCTCATTAGTAGGAGACTTTCCTTTCAGCTCTCCCCGTATCAAAGTAAGATTAGAATGTGCATCTTCATATTGGATTTTTAACTTTTCAGCAGTTGAATGTACAGAAAATTATATTCACTTGTAATTGTAAAGCCCAGGGTTAACATTTGTCAGCTTTGAAAAGAAGGTGCAAGTCAATACTAATTATACACCTAAAGAATTTGAGCTGAAGTTGTTCTAAGCTATATATTAATGCTGAACGCTTGTAGCAAATGCTAAAAAAGGTCAGCTAATAAAAAACCAGCAGTAAAGTCCAGGCTGGCAGAAACAAGTAATTTCTGCACTGCTGAATGTAGAGACAATATCCACAAATTACAGAAGTTTGTACATCTCGGGAAGCATGTAGAGAAGCTCTCAGAAGTCTATAAATAAGGCTACTCAATGACTTGTACTCTGGCAATCTTCACCTTTAGTTAAGAAACCTTTTAAGAAAACACTAGAAAAACTGGAGGGTTTGGGCTTGGTGGTTCTGTTTTTTTTGGGGGTCTTTTTTGGGGGAAGGAAAGGTGGGGGGTCAGAAGGGAGTGGCTTACAGCATTTTTCTTGATCAACAAGTAAGATGTTCTATCTGCATCCTCTGCTTGTTCAGAGCAAGGAGCACACCTATTCGAGGCAAGGATTCTTCCAGGATATCTCCAACTCTTCCTGAAACAGGCAGAAGAAAATCCTGCAGCATCCAACTCTGCACATTTAACTGCCCTGGCACTGAACCAAACATCAAGTGCTATCCATGAGAAGCCTAGCACAACTACGGTCTAGGAGATGGTGACCCTCCTATAGCCTTGGCTGGGACCCATTAGACCCATTAGAGCCCTGTGTTTTGCCTTCTACCCCAAACAAATGCTATGGAACTATTGCTGAGGTAAAAGAAAAGGTCAAACCTTTGGCATTGGAGCAGACCAGTCACTGGCTGTGCGTAGGGGGAATTAAGGCTTCAAGGTGAGGTAAACACAGTGAGAGTCAGTGTGTAAATCATGCTGCATTTCAGAGACGACAGATTCAAATGACAGCTAGTCTTGTTCTCTACATTTTAAACACCAAGCAAAGATCATTTGAAAGCAGAACTGGAGGCAAGTCCACTGAGGGCCACCTTGAGATGCCTCTTTGCACCTCGGGAACAAATGTAACCCAGATGTTGAATGCTGAAGAGAATGTACCCACAAGGAGGAAAAAGCACCAAAGTTGATGAGTCCTTGAGACGATAAGTCGCTTGAAAACCAAAGAAGGCTTATTCTGCTATAGCCTCCCATAAACTTACTGGTTTCCTGACACAAAGGTAATCAACGCTCCAGCAATTCCCACTGCTGTACTTCCAGCACTATATTATGAAGAGTTATGCTCTAGTAAGGAGGCAGTGAAATCATTAGGCTTCTGTTCCCTGAAGACAGTTTCTCCCATTCATTAGGTGTTTGTCATTGTCCCGTTCCCCTCCACCCACCCCCAAGTCTTTAACTCAAAAACCAGAAACACCCATCAATTCCCCAGGACATTTTTCTAACACTCTTACGTTATTCTAGCAGATTTGTAGGATACGAACACAGTGCTTCTTTGGATCCATCATTTTGGCAATGCCTTTGCCCTCTTCAAAACAAAAGTGTTTTCAAATAAGTGGTACAAAAGTTACCTTCAAACTAAAAGAAATATAGAAATCAATGCAATTCTTCTGTAGGCTTATTTTTCATACTGGTTTTTGCTAGTTATCTGAAGTATGGAATTACTCGCTTATTTGGAACCATTGCTTGCGCAGCGCTACTTCTTAACAAGCCGTGCTAGCAACCTGGTACTGTAGGTTCCATTTCTAGGATATGGAGACTCTCATTTGTTTCTTCTTTAACACATGTATGGTAACCTCTCCCATCCTCTCAATTCAGTAGCTACTAAAAATTTTAACAGATATTAAAAAAATATCCAAATGAAACCACACTTCTATCACTGTTTAAAAAACAAAAACGCATATGGTATTACAAAAGTTTATACAAAGGCAACATTTAAGAGTTTGGAAGTTACTTCTAGAAAAGGACACAAATGCTAGTAAATTAACATACAAGGAGAAAGATATTCCACTCCTTCCCCAAAATTGGTTTGATCTAAAGTATCTTTTACCAGTTGTCTAGAAAATCAAAGCCAGTCTTCAAGATAACATTGCTTGTACTAGTCTGTAAGGAAAAAAAAGAGATGAGATGTGGTTGTTAATTATGGTGTTACGGACCCAGTACTTGACTGCCTACCTACAAAAGAACGTTTAAAATGTTGTCTGCCAATACTTCAAGTTCTTCACCTTGCTTTAGGATACCTTGGAACCTACACCAGAAAATGCTAGACATGGGAAAATACAGTGACCAAAAAGGCAATTCCAGATACAAAAAAACCAACCAACCAACCCACCCAACCTCGTAGCGGTCTGCAGGCAAAAATATTCTTTTCCCCATGGAAAAATTCATAATGATCAATTTTTAGACTAGAGTGGGGAATGCAGGGAATGAAACACACAGAATGTAAGCATCACTAACTCAATGGATTGCCTGTTGCAATGACAGACAGTTGTTTTCAGAAAACTATACAGCTTAAACTTTGTTGACAAGTTATTTACTAGGCTATCAAGAACATGCTCAACCCTGCAGTGCTGCACTTTTAGCCAGGATATTTTAAGGTGATTTTAGGATTCAAGAAGACTTCTCAGGGGGACAACTGAGACTGGATTCTCTCCCTAGAGCATGGCGCTCTTCCCTAGAACAGAGAAGATACTCCAGAAAAGAGGAAACAAACCAAAAAAAATCTGTCATACTATCTTCTTTGCTACTCTGTTCATATTTTGACATGGGAGGACTGCTTCTCCACAGAGGGAAAAATCAGGCTTTTCAAACTATTTCTGTTAGCTAGAAAACACTCATAAAGGAATTAAAACTGTAACAAACCATTAATTTGTAGGAAAATACAATAAAGTCTTGAAATAAAATTAAAGGACTACCATGGTCACAATTTGTAGCACAACAGCTCACGAAGCCTTATGTCTTAGCTTCCAAAAAAATTAACTAAGCATAGGGCTCCAAATACTGAAGTGGCTTAAGTACTGTTCTCTCTCAAGTGCTGCCACTTACTTCTCTTGCAAGCATCTACCTCATTCTGCATCTTTCTGACCTTACATCATCTTGCTTGGGATTTAAACAATCACTGTTGGGAAAATATGGTAGAGAAAAAGCCACATGACATGCTTAAGGTGTACAGTAATATGCCAGAATGATGCTACAGATTCCAAACAGAGCTGCACAGCTCTGTTTGAAGAGCCACTCCTCCACTTTACAGTTTTCAGGCTTCAGATTTCTTCTTCTTTCCCTCACCATGTCATATCCTGTTGTTCCTTTTCTCACAGATCAGCATCTGCTTTTTAAATAGCTTCAATTGGCTATTAAGCTCCTTAAAAGTTATTTTTTGTTGTTGGATTGTTTGGGGCTTTTATTAAAAATAACATTAAGAAGGCTAATTCTGGAAGCTCATTCCATTCCATTTTGGACTTTAAGAGAAAACACACTTGACAGCAGCCCAGCTGGGACAAAGCACTGGGAAGTGGTTATTGGACTACCGTTTCAAATGGCTGAAAAACTACCTTGCCATTCACCACTATGCTGTGTGTACCAATAAAGTATCCTAAACTCCAGTTTATCTACTTTACAAGTTAAAAAAACCTTTTTTTTTCCCCATTAAGTATTTTGCTGGTTTCAGCCTCTTATGTGATATAGCAAGCAGCTCTTAACCCTAAACTGTTAGATAGCTTGCTGTCAGTTAGCCACTGGATGCCATGCCAGCATTTCTAGTATTATATTTAAATGATGCCCTTATCTTATGCACTGTACTACATTAAAAAAAAATACTTGATTGAAATAAGCAATAGCAGTTAACATGTTGGTTTTACAGACTTCTTTAAATTGGCAGGATAAAAAGCCAGCAAGCTTAGCTATGGCTTAATGCTTTATAGAGTCCCTAATCTTCCAGAACAGCCTTGTTGGATTTTAATGTGCTATACAGTTTTTCAATCTAAAGACAGTGGATATAGCAGTCCTTACCTTTCCAGGCATTTGTGGATCTGTAAGTATAGTACCATCAATATCTTCCTTGTTTGTCCCAGAAGATGCCAGGTCCTGCGGCGGGTCAGGAAGAAAGAAATCATCTAAAGAACTAACAGGGAGTTGAGTGGGTCGAGGCTTCTCCCATTCAAGAGCTACAGAAGGTAGGCTGGGGGCGACAGACTTCTCTGATTTAGTTATGCTGGGCTTGTCAGCTTTTGCCACCTCCTTTGGAGTAGACTCTTGTCTGTAAAAAGAGGGAAGGGGTTTCTCTCCTTTCTCCATGGACTTGATCTGGCTGGGAGTCAGGGACTGGAACTCAGACTTGTCTCCTTCAAATTTTGAGCGCTCTGCATTTATCTTCCAGAAAGATGACTCCTCTTCCTTCCTGGATGCTATCAACCCATCAGAGCCAGGGGTCTTACTGGCCTGAGAAGATTTAGGGACTTGGACACCAGGTGCTGCTTTAACGGGCTGTCTTTGTTCACTTTGCAACTGGGTACCACCTTGTTCTTGTATGGACAGAGATGCCACGCTGAACTCCATCTGACTCTGTTCAGGGTTAAAGAATAACAGCATTTCAAAGCCTTTCACAGAGACACAGTTTTGGATTTCTGATCTTGATGCATATAGGTAACACCTTTGCCCATGGCTAGGCAACTCCCAGACAGGTACCACAGCAAAGCTAACTTATTT
>JAAGNO010023112.1:38599-60889 GCA_033439905.1 Ceryle rudis | reverse complement strand
GCGGGGCTGCTGGGTGTTTTTTTTTTTTTTTTTTTTTTTTTTTTTTTTTTTGTTTTTTTTTTTTTTTCGCCCCCCCCCCCCCCCCCCCGTGGTTATCCCCAGCCTAGATTCTTAAGGCTCACAAAGCACAGTGTCTCATTTTTCAGTGACAGGAGAACTATAGGAAGTAATAGAACTAATGTTTTGAATCTTCGGTAATAAATATTTTAGCATATTCAATTTCTCTTGGATCTAGATAGTTATGCATCAATAGCTGTTCTGCAGAGGAGCATACCTGTTGCGTGCTTCTGTCTATTCTACTTTTTTATAAATACCTCTTTCAATTCCATGCTTTAACTTGGATTTGGATCCATTGATAATGTTTCCTTTAATCCTGATATCAGCCTAGTGTGCTATTCTTCTCCCCCTGAAAATACCCACAACTCATGTTTGAAATAGGTGTCTTTCACTCATCTTCTGCCCATAGACTTTGGTTCATATTAAGTTTCTTTATTTTTTTCATTATTTTTAATAAAGGAATTGGGAACTTAAGGCAAATTGCTTATATTTGCAAAAGTATTCAAGCAGTTGTCATTTTTACTTAACATGTCACAATTTAGAACATGATTTGTCAGTTCTATTTCCTGACTTGTCTCCTTTCAATCTTGTGGATGTCCTTCTGTTACTTTTACATTAGGACTGGCTATTAAGGTCCATGAAATCCAACAGTATCTGTAGTGTAGTGTGGTATGAATGTGAGTAACTTTATGGGAAAGGTGTTAACCTTCAAAGTGTACGTAATAGAACAGTTTTATGTAGGATTGCTGAATATTATAAACATGGAAATCTATCCAATAGATTAAATAATACATGACCCTTTGTAAGTAAAATATTTAGAAATGAATACACATTATTTCCTTGTGCTTAAAGGGCTACTCATTTCATTCACTTAAGTTTGTAACTTTAGATTAGTTCACTGAAAAGATGCTCTTCTGTTGAATTCCTTTTAAAAGTACCATAGTTTTAAATGACCTTTTTTGGGGGTGTGGTGTTTGTTTTGTATTTTGTTTTTTTCTTTCTTCTTCCTTAATCTATCTCTCAAACTTTGAGTGTTTCAAGTGTGTGATGTCAGAACTCCTATTATACTGAACCTCTTCACTCTTAAAATTATATGCTGTCTGCATATTCCATGTTACAAGGGCTGTCTGCATGTTACAAGGTCTTGGCAGTTAAACCAGAAACCCTGCTTCAGTTTGTTTCATCCAGAGTACTCATTTCTGTGGATTTTCACACTGACATCAATAAATCACTGCTATCAGAATCCCCCTCCAGCAGTTGTTGTTCTGCTCTTGCCCTTTTTTGAAAATCATTTGTGATAGTGGTGGCTTCAGAGCGGGGTGTCTGATTTCTGCTGTTGGAGAATGTAAGAGGTGGAAGGGGACTGTGCTCTTCTGCTGCATTCCTGGGTAGGATAAGAAAGAGTTTAACTACCAAACCCTCCTGGCCTGTTGTTGTAACCAAAAACCTGACCATCTTGGTGTAGTCAGACTGTTACGTTGACATGACAGACATGCATGCTTGATGCTTATTAATTCAACCAGTGTTTTATTCTTAGATTGCAGCTTCCAAACATTTTGATACTTTCAGAGGTGATACTTGTCTTCTGTGCATTTTGTCCTCCCTTTTCAACAAGAGGACAGATCTTAGGCCTCATTCGAGAGGGACCGGGGGAGGAGGGCAGCTCCTGCTCAGACTTTCCAGTCTCTGAGCCTCGGTTGGAAGATGGATATATCATCTGTACACACACACACATACGTATATGTACGTAGAGAAAGGGAATCTTTTATAAAAGATTAGCAGTTACTATAAGAAGGCTTTAATTAATTTCTAACAACAGTACTGAGTATGGGGACACGATCACTTCCCTAGTCCTTCTGGCCACACTATTGCTGGATACAAGCCAGGATGCTGTTGGCCTTCTTGGTCCCCTGGGCACACTGCTGGCTTACAGTCAGCTGTCTGTCAACCAACACCCCCAGGTGCTCTTCTACCATGCAGCTTTCCAGCCAGTCTTCCCCAAGCCTGTAGCATTGCCTGGGGTTGTTGTGACCCAAGTGCAGGACCTGGTACTTGGCCTTGTTGAACCTCCTACCTTGGCCTTGGCCCATCGATCCAGCCTGTCCAGATCCTTCCAGAGAGCCTGTTTACAATTAATCATCATCAGATCCTCTTTTCAGATTGTCCATGATATCCAAGACATTCTTCAGAGCCCACCCATGTTCCTTTTATTGTTCAAGCCTTCATGCTGTTTCTTGTTGCTCCATAAATTGATAATAATCATGGAGGTCGAGAATAACCAGTATAGGAGAGACTAGCACTGGCATATATGAAGTCTGTACTCTGAAAGTTTATATGAGCTATGCACTTGAAAATAAAACTTTTTTCCTTCCTTATTAGTTCATTATTTTGGTGGTTGGCTTGTCCATATAAGAATGCTATAAATATTTTATATTGATGTCTGCATTGATTTTGATCTGACTTGTCAGCTATCTAAACTTTTTATTGTCTTCTATTAATGTTAAGAGACACTTCTTACAGCCTTCTTGGGGGTTGACTCAGCAGTTTGGATACTGTCAAAATTAGACTTTCATATTTGTGCAAGTAAGATTATTGGGTGAAAAACATAAAAATACTTAACAGCATTTCTTTAGTCTGAAAGTAAGACACAGTTCCTAGTTAGCAGCATAGTTTGCTTATTTTCTTGTAAGAAGTGGAAATGTATTAATAGTGCAAGATATCTTGGAGGACATTTTCTAGAACATGATTTCTTCCTGAGAAAGCAAGCATGGGCTTTAGAGAGGTGATGGATGAGTTTTCTGAGCTGGGCATATGGCAAAGATACTACAAGATACATTACAGTGGTGTTATACTTTAACTGCTTTTGAAGTGACACGAATTAAAGGTGATAATTAAATTAAGGAGGAATAGAATGCAGGAATATAGGGGAGTAATGCAGGTGGTTTTTCAAAAGACTAATTACAAATCTATTTAGGCAAAGTAGGGTACAAAACCCTACCTTCATACAAAACCTTTCTGAAATGTGGGTGATTTTTGTCACTTTTTTCTATTTTGTTTTAGGTTTGTATTTTGTTTTTAATATAGTCATCTGTGTCACTATGAGACAAATGTCAGTTTCTGTAATTGCATGAGTTTATTTATATTCTAGATATTTATTCTTGCAATATTTGTAATTGTATCTGCTGCTAAAATAAAATTTTTATGCCTGTTGCTTCAGGAATTGGTCTCTAGACCTCTCTAATTTCCATGCTTTGTTGATTTAATCATTCAGACAAACTCACAAGTGTCTGTTGTACCATAACAGTGACAATGAGAGTTAAGACAACTAAATCAGACTTTTCTGGTGGTAGTCCATTTTGGACCTCTTAGAAATTCCTAGTGTTTTTTCAAAGAAATCCTCAAGTATCTTCCTTTTAAGGATTTTATATCCGAGTTACTAGAACACAGTAGAAAATACAGCTACAAGTTTTTGTTATTGTGTATTTTTTACCTTTTAAAAAAATATTTTTGACTGGAAATCATTTATAGCTTAGGTAAAAAATGGTTTTTACTCAGTAGTTAAAGGTTAGAATTCTGTGGAGAGACTGATGGTTAAATATAAATATCTACTTGTAGATATCTAGGAAGTTAGGTGTCTAAAGTCCTGAGATATATGGCAGAGATCTAGTCGAGACCATCAGGGAAGGCTAGAACACAGATGAATGCTTACATATAAACACTTGAGTTTGGCTTTCTGAACTCTCTTAGTCTTTCTCTCAAAGGCCTGTGCCAAACTTCGTTATTCTCTGAATAGTCATTCACACTGAATTTATGTTCGAGGGAGGACGTTGAACCTTCTATTCCCATTGGGATATTTTAAAATAGATAAATATATTTTGATGGCTTTGTTTCAAGAGGGATTGTTTGAATTTTCTGTAACGCTTTCAGTTTTCTCAGTTGTAATCCCAAATGACCAGTCAATAAATTGGAGAGAATATCTATGGTTACTTAAACAGTTTTCATTTATATATGTAGAGCTCAACATCAGTGAAAGGAATTGAGAACTGGCTGAATGAATGAAGCTCAGAGGGTTGTGATCAGCAGTGCAGAGTCTAGCTGGAGGCTTGTAGCTGACCCTCAGGGGCCAGTACTGGGCCAGTCCTGTTCAACATATTCATCAATGCCCTGATTGAAGGGATGGAGTGTACCCTCAGTGAGTTTGCAGATGATACAAAACTGGGAGGAGTGGCTGACACACCAGGAGCCTGTGCTAACATTCAGTGAGACATGGACAGGCTGAGGGGAACTTCATGAAGTTCAACAAGGGCAAGTGTAGGGTCCTGCATCTGGGGAGGAATAACCCCATGGACCAGTACAGGTTAGGGGTGACCTGCTGCAAAGCATCATGGTGCATATCAGCATACATATGTTTGGGATCCATATATGAAAACATTATGATTGAAATAAAACTAAGTGTTCGTTAAGATTCAGAATAGTACAAAATGATGAAAACATCTATAGTCATAAGCAAGTGGAATTCATCGGAGATTTCTCACACTTTATTTCTGAATACTGGTACTAGTCACTAGAACTTGAGCTAGACATGTCACAACAGTTTAATTCTGCCTATAAGACATTCCTCACCTAAAATATACAAGTGTTTATACATTTAAGATACTTATTAACAGTAAATCAATCCTAATAACATGGTTGCTATGCAGAAGTAAGTTTTTTAAGTTTCATTTATGGTCATTCCTAATTTAGTGGAATAGTTTAAGGTTCTCTGCCAGAACTCTAAATTGTATCTAGTACTACTGTGCTTAGTTTATTCATCACAATAGCTCAAGGGTAAACAAAAAGAAAAGACATAATTCATCTTGTTGGCAAACACTTGGTAGGACCTGATTATGCTAATTGATTTAAATTTTGTAGCGCAAGTATACAAATGAGCCTCTGGTACCAAATATTTTAACTCCCTCAAAGATAAAGGCAAGCTGAAAAACATGTTTTGAGAAAATGGGTTTGAATAGTCAACTTGTGTGTTTGTTTTCTTTTTTTTTTGTATTCTTCAAACTGTATGCATTCTAATGTTACAATTAAACATGGTTAAAAGCTACATGAATTAGCAAGTTTTTAATGGCATTTATAGTCATCGCAATTCAATATGGATGGCTGAATTTCACTGTCAGCTGTGGATAGATAATTCTGAAGTGTTGGTTACTATGAAATGATGCTTTTAGTGTGTCAGGTTGTTTTTTGAAATGAATAGATAAATTCACTAAAAATACTGTAAACCAATGTCAGAGCTTCTTCAAAGAAGGTGCCTCAAGTAGTCTCTGTGCAGGATGGAGTTAAAGAATATGTAGAACTTCTTTGTCACAAATAATTTTTCACAGATTTTAAACATTTTTAGACATGTTCAGTATTCTATCAACATAATGTATGCTAAGCCTCAGAATTTAGTAATTTTCTACGGTCTTCTAGCATTATTTTATCAAGCATCATGTGCTATATTTGGTATGTTTTCCATTTCTGTTATTTGGATAGAATAGGTGTGGACATCTTATCCCTTATTCAGATCAGTTATTTTAGCTCTTACTTTAATACAGAAAATTTGAAAATTGGCCTATCCAATTGCATCTCATATTATCTTTAGGTTCTATAGCAAAATTCAGTTAATTTAGCCCTCTTCTTAAAAAAAAAAAAAAAAATCTCTCAGCACCAGTGTGCTTAACCGTATGTGTTAGCTGAACTTGCAGTAACAGCTAAAAAATGAAGACTTTACTAAAAGCATTGTGCCTCCAGTCCTCTCTCTTTTAACCTTGTCATAGTTATAATTATAGAAAGGCATCAAAACTTGCAGAAGTACTGTGTGAAAATGGATCTCTCCAAGTAGTGAAGAAGAAAACTTTTTTTTTTTTTTTTGCACAGTTACGATAAGGAGAATTTTCTAGTAGCGTAAATCAAGGTGGATTTTCTGTTGGGTTGATGTTTGTTTGGGTTTTTTTTGTCATTTTATTATTTTATTTTTCTTAATGCTGCTGAGTTATTGTTTCTCAAAAAACTCTGTGAGCTATCTGCAAAATAAATCAATAGCAAATCAAGGAGGTGGTAGGAGCCTCAGATAAACCTCGAGGGCACAGATGCTGTATTATGTTCTACTTCAGGGTAGACTTAGTAGGAGGCTCTGCCAAGATAATCAACTGCTGCAAATTTGGGAGATTAATTTATACACATGACCAAGAGAGTGCTCCAGGAACTGAAGATTTATTAAGGGTGTCTGAGATTCATTAGAATCAAGACAAATACCTTTTCTTGAGAGACATGAAACAGGTTATGCTGACCTGAAAACAGAGAAGCAAGCAATATTTTTCGTCAGTAGGAAGCAGAGCATTGGAACCTGTTGCCTGGTCTCCATCTTTGGAAGCTTGCTACTGGAGAAAGCCCTGAAAAACCTGACCTTGCTGCTGAGCCTGCTTTGAGCAGAGACTTCCTCATGTTCCTTCCAACCAGTATCATTCTATGATTCTAAAATACCTTGAGTTTTATGGCTTGGAAGATTACAAGAGGACACTGCACATATGAAAAGTCCATGAAGTCCTTTTCAAGTGGTCTGTACTGGATATTTTCTCTTGATTTTTCATGTTCTAAAATTGTGGTTATGAGGTTAGAACAATAAGTTTTAAATCGGGTATCAGAACAGACTGAATATAAGTATATTCTTTCCCTGGGGGAGGGCAGTGGTGTCCTTGATGTGACCTTTGAACTGTAGTTAAACAAATAAAAGTTTAGTGCCCCACTGAAATTTTGCACTCTAGTTTACATCTTAATTATATAAATGCAGTGAAACTGTTTCCTAAACTCCCTTGGTAGGATATTTATGTTACAGTAGTCCTCATTGTTTAGGACATTGTGAAGTTTCTAAGCATCATCTAGCTGAAGAAATGGTAAAGAAGCTCAGATTTTAAAAACAGATTTTCTGAGCTCAAATCTAATCACAGCATCCTTGGAGGTCTAGAATACAGAGCCATATAGAGCAGTGATACTGGCACACAAATGACTGTAGTAAGCCTTGCATGCTGCATTCACATTAATCACACTTGCAAAGGCTTGGATCCATGCAGAAAAGTGATACAGAGAGTGCTTTACAGATGTAGTAGGTAAGAGCATAAAACAGTAATATGTGCATATATGAAAGACATTTTTTAACATGACAGAAGGAAAGCTGTCATGTCAACTTTCATTTTATTGAAATGAAACTAATACTAATGTACCTGAACATTATTTCACTGAAATGGGGTACTCTAATCACATTCTGCTTTATATTAATAAATCAAATGGGATATACTGAGGAGCTGTGTAACATCTTTCTCAAAAGACATAAACCTGCAAAGAATGAAATGGTATATAGTGGATTTATGATACAGTACTGACAAATATGAGGTAGACTTGTCATTCTGTACTCAAACTATATTGCAAAAAATGTAATAAAATACTGAATTGACAGCTAAAATATTGTTGACATTTCTATATTATATTAGATTTTAATATACTTTTATTCTGTATGTATAGAAATCACTTGCTTTAATATTTGAATTTCACAAACTCATTTAATAAATAAGAATTTATAGGTTTAGTAAAATATGATTTTATCTTAAAGCCTTAAGTGGAAAAAGTGTGGGGTTTATGATCTTGGGATGCTATTTTTCAGGATCTGTGGTGCAGTCTGTATATGTATATTATTCTCATACTTACCTATTGGTAGCAGTCTAGAATAATACAAAACATTTCTTAAGTCATGTATTTAGTGGTGTGCTTTGAAAACATTTATTCATAAATGTTAATAACATTTAATATCTATGCTAATTATGCTTTAGATAAAGAAAACCTAAGCTGGCATTCACACTATTATAGAAAACCCATAAAAGTCTCCAAATATAATTTTAAGAAGCATGCAAAACCATACAAAAAAGTATCACTGGGTATATCTCTGATTCTGCACACTGGAAAAAGACTGATCAACTCTTTGAGCAAGTTGTTGGAGGAGACCACATTAAACTCTGCTGCATCTTGCTGTGACTCAGGTGTGCTGTGGACATTACTCTAAGCTGAGAGATTCACTTATTTTCTTACAATACATGGTCTTAACAGGATCCTCTACTCATCTATTCCTACTGAAAAGCTTGATTTTCTTATTCCTGATCCTCTTAGCTTTATTTAAATTTAACTTCATGACCATAAAGTGAATTTCATGTATAAACTAAAATGTTGTTTGCTTGTTTGTTTTTCTCTGACCAAAACAAGAATTTTGGAGTAGTCAAGATAGTTTATCTTTTTCTTTTATACCTAACTAGTGTTTTACACACATTTACTGTGTAATACTTGCTTCTTGGTAAGGGTTTAGTCCATAGTAAATGTTAAATTTATATAAAGATGCATGGATAACCATAGTCTTTTGCATTATCTTCTATGTGTGTTCTCTCACACGTTCTGTATTTTGCCATAGTGTTAAATTTGCTCATTAGGAACGAATGTCCTGTAAATCCCAGGAAGCAAATTTAATGTTATCTGTAGCATAGGGTGTATACAAACACCCATTTATTGCAGAGCAGTGGACCACAGAATGTGCTTCTGATGTCCAGAGATAAAATGATCCTCTGCAAGCTGAAATGTGCTTCAGTCTGGACTTGACTTTAAATGAAGTGTAACCCAAATACTCTAATAGTGAATCTCATCAGTGCTTTCTTTATATGCCTGTATACACAAATTATTTATGTTATGGTTATGATTACTGTCAGCTGTGCAAAGGTGATGATTAAAACCCGAGTGATCTTTAATCTTTATTTTGATCACCTATTGAAAAATATAACAGTTTCAGATTTTATTTTTGGATGTAAACTACTAATTTTCTGTCAAGTTCATGCTATATAAAACTTAATGCTGACAAAGAAAATCCTTTCTCATTATATGAAAATTTCTGTTGTGAATATATAAACCCCATATTTTCCTTTTGGCCGGTTGTCTGGCTTAAGACAGTGAAAGTACTCTGTCTTCTGAGATCGAGGGTGAAATCAGTGTAAGACATCAAGTGTGGTGAAATACCACGTTTGATTTAAGTTTTACAGTTGGAATGAAGTTTTAGGACATTTAGGCTCTGACATTCATCGAGATGAAAATAGTTGGAGGCTGGGAGAATATAGCACCAAGAGGGAGAGAGGCATGATATAGGCTTTCTCTGTCATAAACTGAGATGGGATACCAAGCTAGATGGTATCTTTGATCAGGTTCTGTATGCCTGTTCTTACATTTGAAAGTATTAAAAAGTGGTGTAAAATGGCTGTTTGATCAGTCATACCTTCCTCATTTACTTAGCTGCAAAAAGATGATTTATTTTCCTTTTGTGTATTTTAAACATGCTGGACAACTGATGCACTGAAACAATTATGTTCTAGATAACAAAAATTTCTTATGTTAGTGTTCAGGCAGTGTATCCTTGCACAAGTGTGTATCCACACACTTCTATGGGGGAACTGAGTTTCTACTTCTAATGAGGTGTTAGGGAAAAAAAAAAAAAAAAAAAAATCTGTTCCTGCTGTTTGATATTTTGTTTCTCCCTTGTTCATTGGAGCATGGGAAGACACAGGGTTCGATGGGGTGCCCTTGTTCTGGTGGGTAATTCCTGTCAGAGGAAATGCAAATGAAAAGGGTCAGAAAATGGCTTGTGTTCACTTCCTGATTTGAAATGTAAATGTGCTACTGAAAGTCTACCAGTGGCATTCCTGGAGATAGGAACCAGCTTTATGAAGTGCAGGCATGTAACAGCACAAAGTATCTTTTGAGAGACTAATTTGTAAACTGAAAACGCTGCTTGAGAGTAACAGGCAAAATTCAGCCCCTCTTCTCTAGAGCTTGAGCATGGCGTGGTAAGCCAGGATAAAAGTAATCTACACAACCTGTCAAAAAGTGCAAAAGTTAAGGTTAAATATCATCTGGTAGCTTACTCCTTTTCCTCTTTGCTGTGTTCAAAAATACTGAAGTGTTTTTCTTAATCCACAACATGTTCTCTGTCAATGTGTGCTGGAATGGAAAGATCTAGCAGGATGTGAAATGCAGTTGGGTCTACTGAGAGTTCATTTAGTGAACAGGGGCGCTACCACCCGGGAATTCAGAATTTTGCAAGAAAGGATGGAGTAAAACTGCTTCCCATGAAAAGACTGAATGGAGGACTGGGAAGGTGGGTTGCATTGGAACTTTTTCACCTGCCATCATAAATGCAAAGCTCAGGACTGACTGGACACTGTGTTCCTTTCCCTTCTTCCACCCACCTATCTGCCAAATTTCAGAGTCCAATTTTAAATAAATAATATAAACACTGGTACCTTTTTCTGTATGCATACTTTAACATTATAGGTTTAAAATTAATAAAAGATTTGGCCAGAGATATGCTAATAGGTATTTAAAAAGTAATTTTTGTAATTTTTATTATTACAACTTAGTAACGTAGAAGGGGCTTAGGACTTTGAAATTCAACCAGAAGGCTTTGTTTCAAGATAAATAATTTATATGAAGTCTGTACACCAGCATACTATATCTGTATACCTCTTTGAAAGGAGTGTATGCTACATGCTGTTTTAAAAGGTCAGAGATAATGAGACAGGAAGAAAATAAAGGTGAATATCATGAATGTGCAGTCATGAGTCACCAGTGACTGACTAATAGAAGTGAAAAAATATTTTAAACTGTAAATATACTTGTTTGTCTGTGGTTTTGGTTTTAGGTGTTGATTTGTTTGTGTTTTGTTGTGTGTTGGGGTTTTTTTTGTGTGCGTTTTTTTTTTTTTTTTAATACTGTTCAATGTATTTTTGGTATATCTGTACTGCAGTCATATTTAAACTACCACTTACCATAATTATGGAGTTTTTATCAGGTCTGCTTTTTAGGTTGGTGATGGTGTACTCATTTGGGATTTGCCTTTTGTACTTATTAGAAGTGACAGTGATTGGGTGCTTTTGTTTCTCCATCCTCTGCTACTTCTCTGAGTTGTTATGACATACTCATTATCCTTACCTGGGTGACTTCAACACTGTTCTTTTACCTTCCACCATCATCTTTTAAGGGTTTGATTCTTTAGATCTGTAATTTAATCCACAGTTGACTGTCCCTCAAACATGCCTATTTTTTGTTTTTCTGATTGGTATGTGCTATGAAGTTGCATGTAGAGGGCCTGTTAATGCCATTTTCACTAATACATGGATTCATATAAGCCTTCTTTTGTTACTGTTTTTTGTTATTTCCTTCCATTCCCCTGCAGTCCCACTAATTCTTCATTCATATCAGTATTAATATTTTTATTGCAAAACCCTGTCACTATATGTTTCTTTTAGTGTGTGCTTACTTTTATACCTCTGTACCTGTAAATCAAGCAGGATACTATGCTAATGGTAAATGTCTCAGCTGATAATATCAAGTGAAATGCTGCCATACTGGGTCAATCAATGTGATGTTTTATTCAAGGCCAATATCTTGGATCATTGGTACCTGTAACATAAATGGAATGATGAGGAACAAAATGTAACCCCGTCCCCCACAAAAGGTGTGTAATATAATGGCACATCAGTTTAAGAATGTTACTTATAACTATCCTGGTTTTTAATAGTAATGAGCTTCTCATTAATCCATTATGAGACTTTGCGTCTCCATTGGGATGAAAAGATATGCTGAATCTCCCTCCCGAATCTCCTTCTCTCTTTTTCTTTTTTTTTTTTTTTTTTTAACCTTCTTGGAATGTTTGGAATTAGGCATGGATAAATCTCTGAACCATCTCCCTCTCTCTTGGTGGGCTTTGAATGGGATCTTGCAGGAATAGCTGTACTTTAAAGCATTGGCTCATGGTAATCTTATGCAGCTGGCTGTGTTACCTGCATACAGAAACAGGAGGCTAGGATACATCAAGGCAGCAGTTCTGTACCCTACAGTATGGTCCCGTGGTTGTTCTTGTTTGTTTGGTTGGTTTTCTTTTTTCTTTGAGAATGATAATTCAGGCATATGATTAATCTGTGATGAACTTTTCTAGCCTGACAGATGTAATGGATGTGAAATGCAAGGGGATGCCTTTTCAGTTACATTTTCATCTATTAGACAAAACTAAAGTGTTTTTAACAGCAATTGCTGCTATTTCTTTTTTTTTTCATGAGTGAATCAAAGTCTATTTCTTTTATAAAAGATGCCATAAACTATTATTTGTGTAACATATCAAACTTATGTATTTTAGTGTATCTATTTTAACTGTATCTCACATGTCTTTTTGTATTTCTTAATTTTCAATAGAGAGAAAAAAGTTGAAAAACTTTATATTTGTGTTTTCAACTAGACTGAACACAGTGACTGATGAACTGCCTGTACAAAAAAGTGCAGGTTTCTGTGACTTGACTTCAGCAGGGGGATGACATTTGCCCCCACTTTCTGAACAACTAGTTGAATTGTGTTCCCGAAGAGCAATGGTTTTGTTTGTGTTTTAAATCCGAATTTGTAGTTTAGCTCCTAATCTGCAGTTACCCATTGTTAGGTCTTGGATTCTGTTTGCTAAGCTACCTGTAAGCACTTAACACTCTGTGAACTGATGGCCTTGGAGATGGTTGCAAAGGTGTAGGAAGTGTTTATCGTTATTGAACTGGAGAAAAGTAGGACTGTTCAAAGATATTGGAAACACATATCAATTTGTGATTCTGGGTGCAGGAAGTCTTGAATTTGAGGACAGGTTTCTGCATCAACTGTTACTCTTGACTTCAAAGAATCTACAAGAAAATGAATTAGTTAGTATCATCCCAGTACACTCTACAGAAATGAGATGCAGTGACAGAACCTCTCTATCAGATCTTTGAAGCAAGAATCTTATTTTCTTTCATATTTGAGCCATGTGTAGCACATGAGTAGCACTGTCTAAAGCCGTCTTCAGTAAGAAGTAGGGAATGTTGTGATTATATAGCACACAGTAATTCAGCTTTTAGGAAAGAAGCATTTTCATATTTCTGACAGATTATTAAGTTTGTCTCTCTTGTCATCATCATCACCTGCTAAGAATGAATGAGGGTTGCAAATCTTCCTGGCTATCTGGTAAGACTTTACTTGACCAGTCCCACAGGATGTCTTTCAGCTTGGAAACTACAGAATAACTTATATTCATTTCACAAGTTTATACCATAGCATTTTTATATATTAGTGCTAATCCGACTGAAAAGTGCAGTGTTAGATTTTAGCAAATGTTAAACTGATTAATGTAACGTGGTTACATATAATTCTTGCAATTGAAATTTTCCATAAAATTAACGCTGAATAGCTTTCAGAATTGCTTCAGAATAATAACAAAAGTTATTGACGCATTATTATTTGTCTAACTGCAGCATTCTCCTTTCAGCATGCTTGGTTTTGGGAAAATAGCCACATTTCTATAATATATTTTTGTATAAATTGTCAATATGCCCTTTCAGATTTAATCCAATTAAGTCCTGGAATTTAATGGATTTTAAATTTATGTTTCCATATGTGAACAATAAACACGGACATGAAAGAGACAGTGATTATTTGAGGTTTTAATAATATGCTGATACTTAATATCTTCATTCTGTTAAAAATAAAGTACAATACATGGTCTTTTGCACTGGTATTCCATTGAGGCTAAGAGATAATGGCTAAATTCAAGTAAGGGTTTGGTGGCCAAAAATCCTGTAGCAGGATTAAACACTGTATTCGGGAAACCATGTGCAATGATCTTAGTCCTCTAGTAATGCCATAATTCTTCAGCTGCAGTGTGCTTGTCTTCCATATGATGATAGTTAGGATTCAGAAAGCACACATCTTTGTTCTAAAGTTGAGTGAAAAGTTATTGTTGGATGATAAGCATGATATATATATATTACAAACATAAGCAGAGATGGTCTTTTTAATACTAGCTTGGAAGTTGATGATTTGCTCAATTTGGGGGTCATGGTCACTCAGCCTGAGTGTGTTTGAGACAACACCCTGAGATTATTTTTTTCAGAAATTGTCTATGTCCATAGCCAAGAACAGGAGGATGCTTCTGATTTCTTTCATGAGTAGACCTCTATCCTGCTGGAAAAAGGGAAAAAAAAATAAATATTGTAATCATTGGTGACTTCCCTAAGTCTATGTTCTCCAAATTATTACTTTTTTCACAGTTAAATCATACTATGTTTTTCTTGTAACTCCTAGAAGAATGCCTTATTAAAACTTAGTCTGATTCTTATCTGGACAAGTGTTACTAGCATTGTGTGTTATTTGGAATGAATTACATCTGCAAATGGTTGAGTAATGAAATTCCCCAAATAAACAGTCTCAAGATAGAGTAAACTATAAATATGGCTTCTGGATTTAGGTAGTTGCTTTATATAATCAGTTGGTTCACAATTAAGGATATGCATCAGTAAAGACAAGCACACAATGAAGATAAAGAATGGCTGTGAAGGCTACCAGGTCTTAAGATGAAAGAATTAATCTAATTAACTTAAATATAGGAAGCTCTGGCAGTTATTAAAAGGCGTGGAAATCGTAACAGACTTTTGTATACTGATGGCCTGCAATTTTGTATGACATATTACAGCTGCTTTCAGATTTTGTACAGAAGGTTTGGATATAAAATTCAGTAGATCTGAGGACATCAGTCAAATATATTGATGTATGTTTCAGAAACATCTGTTTATTTTAACTTCCAGCCCCAGGGAGGCATTGGAAAGAACAGTCATATCACTGGTGGAATAGCATTCATAGATTTATAGCAAAATATGTTTGGACAGACTGTGAGAGAGCATACCATTAAGGGTTACTGATATTGTGAGGTATGCCTCACCAAGTCCAAAAGACTCTTGAGATATATATATATATATGTGGACACTGCTGAGGCGTAACTGATACTAATTCTTTTTCTATGAGAGATGGGAGAAGAAAAAAGTCAAGAAACTGGAGATAGAGGGGGCTCTAGAAACTGTGGTGCCTGACACAGTGTCTGGAGAAAGGATCTGGAATGAAATTGATGAAAAAGAGGAACTTTTATCACCAAAAGTGATAAAAGATGGTAATGGGAGCTGATGGGATGATATAAGGCGATCTGACCTGACCAGTGCTTGTGCTGGTTTGTAAACTACTGTTTTGAATTTCTTTGGAAAATATGCTGGCTTGATGTTCTCTTAGCTTTCCAGACACACTGTTTCAAACCTTTCTTACCATTACAAATATAACTTTTTTTCTTCAGTTTTTGTCTTAATATTTACTGTTGCCATTTCAGACTATTGCTTTTCATCCCATCCACAATGGAAATGAAGAATTGTTCATTACCCTACTCTTTACAGTACCTTTGTGTTTATTTGAAGACGTCAAGACTTCAGGCCTTTACTTCAATTACCTTGTTATATTAAATAAATTCCTATAGTTATATAGTCTTCCTGCACATGTTATTTATAGATCTCTGATTGTTCTTACGGCTCTTCTCTGGACTTCTGGATTCTCTGTAGTTTGTCTAAATTTTTCTGCAATCGTAGTGTTGAAAATTTGACACAGTATTTCACCTAAGAATTTACTAGTACTGAATGCAGTGGAAAAAATTTCTCCATGCTTAGAGAGTCATTGAACGATTTGGGTTGGAATAGGCCTTAAAGATCATCTAGCTCCAATTCCCCTGCCATGGGCAGGGATACCTTTCCCTAGCTGAGGTTTCTCAAAGCCCCATCCAACCTGGAGTTGAACAGATTATACATAAACTTAAAAAAGAGATTGTCCATTGCTATTGGTAAAACAAAAAATTAATGATCGCATCCAGGTTTACTATTGATAGGAATATTTGTTGCTAATAATATACTATTCTCCTGAGTTTAAACAAGGACAGCACCTTCATTCTAACAAGGATGTCTAATGAGTAGTATCATTCAGTACATTGTGAGAGTTGTCTTCACTTGGTTTACCCTTTTATTTATGATGTCAGCTCTGTGACCTATTAGATCCCAAGATCTTGTTGTTTTTCCTCAGTATGTCCCAAAATATCCCTGTTAAGGAATTAAGCTTCTTTTTTAAAACAACATTACAGTGCTGACTCACGTTCAATTTGTAGAACTCTTTGTCCCACATACTTTGTTTTTCCCATTGCAGAGAGGAATAGTGTCACTACTCAAATAGAAGGTTGCAGTTTTAATATCTGATGGTAGCTACACACTGCTTTGTAAAAGAGAATTTATTCTTTAACATTTGTGCAATACCATACTGAAGAAGAGACTGTAGACATCAAAGATCTTGAAAGCATGATCTGAAAGAAACAAAGACATAAAAGTATTTCTTACAATATAAATGGTGTGCTTCAGGTATTATTGGATCACAAGATAAATCGTTCGATGTTATCTTATTTGCCTTTTCAGAGCAAGTTTTGCCAGTGGAAATCAGTATTCAAATAATTAAAAGTTTTTCTTACCTGATGTATTAGAGGCAGTGACATTCAGATCGTTAATGATGGGATCCATCTTAAGTAGCTCTAGACATCTACAGGCAGTTATCTAGGCTCCTGTAATACTCAACAGAGAGAAAATACCACCTTCAGGGGTTAATTCATCAGCCTGTAACACTGCTAAGTAAAGCTGCATGAATAATTTGGAAAGCATTTTTCTTTTTCTTCACTGATTGGAGAGGGGATTTAGATCTCTAGCATAAACCACGTATCAACTTCAGATGCGTAAGGTCAGTTGAGGTAAATCCCTGTGTTGTTTAGAAATTTTTGTTTAAAAAACATCCATGAAGCCAGAGTAGCTATAGTATAAACATCTCTATGCTGATGAAGTTTATATTCATTTATTATATAGTAATGTCACCTGCAGACAGATTCTCTGAATAGTTTTGTTTACTGATAACATTAAAGTGTACACTGATGAAGAATATGCTGTGCTGTGTGTGCCAGTTTAAGGACATTTTCATTATCTACTCTATATTTGGGGAATATTCTGATAGTGAGAGCTTTGAGTATTTGTTCAGAAAGTTCACAGAATTAAAGAACATTATCATCTCCAGTTTTATATTCGTGGTAGCTGGTACTATTTTTCAGAAATTTGTTATGGTGAACCAGAAAAAATGATGGAACCTGAATGAAGTGTTCTTCAAGATGCTTCTAACAATTAAAATAGCAAGTGAGTTCAAAAAAGACAATTTCAGATATTCAGTCTGGCTAATTTTGCAGCCAGTGCTTGCTCATTACTGAGAACTTCATATGCGTAATGAAGAAGGAAAGGAATGGGAACTTGGACTCAAGAGAACTTCTGAGGAGGTGATACTTGTTTATTCTTGGTTCTGGCATGATGATATCTTTTATCTTTTATTCCGCTGCTTTGCTTGCAAGTAAGGAGTGATAATGAAGGCTGATATATTTTTTTTTTTTTTTTTTTAAGGGCTTACTGCATACTGTGAAAGGTGTGAGGATAAAAGATTTCAGATAGAACCAGTGCTTTGGTCCTTTTATAAATGCACTGCCTTCATTATTTTATAAGTATAATGAAAATCACAGAAAATGCAATAAATCTTAGCTAAATATTTACTAGGCACTGGATGTAAACCAGTATGTTTTGGAGTTCTATTGCTGACCAAAACACCAAATCCTTCCTGTGATTCTATTAAAGTGACACGTGGATTATAATTTTGACTGGATTATGCTGCCTTATAAACAGGACATAAATTATGCACATCAGATTTAATTGAAAAAGTTTAGGTTTCTGTTGATTAGAACAGGTACTAAAAGTGTAACGTGTCTTATTGCCACAGGATATTAAGGGAATTTGTAACTGCTAACTCCCATTGATAATGATCTCTGATTTCTATCTATTTGTGAAATATTTAGCTCAGTAATTTCTAAACTTCATTCTGCTGTCTACTTGAGGTATAGCTGCTCTACCACTTAGGACACCTCTGAATTTGTCAGGAAGAATTAGTGGTTTTGGTTTTGCACACTACTCTTTTTTCATTGTGGAGAGATGTTCTTGTGTAGATATGTAAGTAAAGCAAATTCAAATGCTTGTCAAAGTTGCATATGAAACAATTATGTGAGAATTTGTTGCAGTAATTTTGCTACTGCTTAATGATAAACAGTTTTGTGCATCATTTCACCAGCTATACATCTTGTTCTGGCCTTTCAGTTTTATGTAGAACCCACCCACAAACTCACACATGAGTCTGTCCAAAATCCAACTGTTATCTAATCCAAGAAGCAATATACTTCTAATTTATCTGTATTGATTCAAAACAGAGGTCATAGATACATTCAATACTGCTTGTAGTTTTCTTTGGGCTTTTTATTTGCTTGGGATGCCATTTGGATGGGCTGGTGTGTTTGGGAGGCTTTTCCTTGTCCTTGAGTCCTTCAGTTTTGAATTACTTTTGAGATAAGTAAAAGCTTCAGCAATTTTCCAATTCCTGTTTAAGATAGGAGGCTCAATCTGGTACTCTGACATGTCAGAAGAACTATGAGATATTGCTTTCTGATTAATATTTTAGGTTAATAATCTGGTCAGCAGTGTAAGGCATATAAATGTGCATTGTGATTAAATTGCATTTCAATAGAAAATTTCAGATACAGCTTTTTAAAAAGGCCAGAGGAGCATGTCAATGAAAAATAATATATTCCAGAATGTTCAAGTCCATATTGGTATCTTTGCAAGACTTAACTTAGATTCAGACAATGACTGAAACATTATAATGTGCATTTAAATTATAATCTTTAGATACCCTTTGCCAAGTGAAATGAAATATCCTATTTTTATATACAGTGCATGTGAAGAAGGGTCAGGATTGAAATATGAAATTCTGGCACTATAGGTAGAGAAGGATTTAAACTGGTCAGTAATGGCATAAGCCTTTAACTCCTGGGAATCTGGGCATCTAGTCTGAGCAGCAAGGGTAGCATCTGTGTCTTCTAAATATCCTAAAATTTAACCCTAAACAACTTCTTTTTTTTAATGAAAAGTCCATCTTTCAAAAATGGAAGAAGGATGGGTAAAGAGGAAGTGAAGTAGTACTGCTTTCCTCTTTCACTAATGGCCTCATGGCTTGCAGGGGGTTGTGACTCACACTGTCTCTGTCAGAGGAGATTTGATACCCAGGAGTATGCCGTGACTACAGTGCCATAGGATATACTGGGATAAAGGTATTTTTTTCTTCTGCAAGCTTTAGGAACATAATAATTGGAACTCAGTGAAGTGAGGTGCCTACAGGAGTTTGTGAACATCAAAAATATTTGAATGTTGGACTTAAAATCAATGACGTGCCTTGTCTCCCATGGTCATTGAATCTCTTTCCCCGTGAATACACAAGGAAATATGAAATTACGTATGTATGAATTATTGTTAGTCTAAGAAAATGTAAACTTTTTTTTTTACACTATCCCATTTTGGTGTGTTTTGTATTTTATAAGTAGTTAGTATATTATCTTTAAGCCATAAATTTTAGAACCCTAGTACTTATACAGATTTTTAAAAAGTAGTTCACTTTTAATGGACATCTGCCATTACAAATGGTTTCAGTCAGCTTACATCATCTCTTCTGAGAGATGGTTATATGTCAAAAACTAAAGCTTTAAAAACTCTTAACAGATTTGTGCCATATTCTCAGGTCATGCAGATTGGCCTGTTATCACTGAAATTAATGGAGCTGTACTGATTCATACAAGCTATAGATTTGGGTTATTGCTTGCAGGTATATTGAGGATGATCTTAACTGTGTCCAGAAATGCTCTATTTCTCTTGTCCAAATTGCTGATGAAGTAGGTAGTGCTCTTTGAACTATATTCCTGAATATGAATTTCCTTTTTAATTTGCTGAATGTTCTCTTTAATTTATGGTTAGAGTCAGAAAATCACAGCTAAAATATCATAAGTTAGACACACTGTTGAACTAGCTAGAAAGGTTTAGTGCTGCCTCTGATTAGAACAAAATGGGTCCTTTTGTCCTCTCTATTCAAGAAAACTAAGTTCTGACTGAAAAGTCTTTCAGATAATAGTTCCTTCATTTTCTTTCTCTTGCTTTAACCAGGAGTTACCTGAAAGAGATGATCATATTAAACATTATGCAAAATTCTCTATCTGATTATTCCTAATCTTACAAGAAGTTGTTCTGTAGCTTCCTGTAAACTTTTCTTTTAATTTACTTTATTTTTCTCTATTAGAAACAATCTTTTCATAATAAATGTAACGCATTAGGAAAAAAATAATTAAAAAATGTTTTATAACATTTCAAATATAAATGTAGTATTTAATGTAACATAAGGGATGTTATTTTGGGTTTCAAATGTTTTAGATATATTTGTGTTGAAGTAGCTAAAAAGTGACTGCGAAATGAGAAATTCCAACAACTTTTGTCTTGGGATATTGATCAGTACTTGAAAATTTCTACTTCATTCACTTAGTATATTTTCAGATGATAGAGAAAAGAATACACACAAGAATACAATATTATCTTTTATTTCTATTGAAAGCAGCACAACTTGTTTATTTAAATATTGTATTCACTGAGAAAAAAAATGCTTTATTTATCCATGTACTTATGAATGCATTGTAGACTGTTGTTTGAAAATGCACAGTATCTTGTAAGATGGTATTTCCATACATAATTAATAAAATTAATTGAATTTTTTCTTTGATTTATAGGCCACCTAAAAAAAAAAAATCCACATTAGAATTCTGTGGTTAGTGATAGAAGGTTTTTTCATCTGTACGCTAACTAAATTGTGTATGGCTACATGAGGTTAAATAGTCTTGAGTAATGTATAAAATACAGTTAGAAATTCTTAGGGAAATCAGCTTTTTTTTAATTTATTTTTTCATTTTAAAAATAATGCTGCTGGAAGAGTATTTTTCTTGGATGTTTTCTTTTGCCTGGTAAACATCTTGTGACTAAGAACTAAATGTTGCTGGATTAAAATATTCAGCATACATCTAATGATTAAAAGCTGAATGTTAAATAAACATCTTTATATCCTCTGAAATCATTTGGAATTTCAGGATCCTCTTTACCACAGCTTTGGATAGATTCTGGTGTTATAATCTCTGCCAAGAAACTATTTTGACATATACAAAGCAACTGCTACTTATTTACAGGGAAGGAAAGGGATGTGCAAAGGCTGTGTGAGGTATGATGCTGGTTAGACAGTGATTGTCATTTGAAGGGAGCAAGTAGAGAATTGTTGGAGAATGATGGAGCCTTAAGTGCCCTCTGCAGCTGTGAGTCTCTGTTGCAGTACAGGACAATGGGATGCTTCATTCTATATACCTCTGCTGTGGCAACTTTGATGGGCTTAGGTCCAGTTTTTATTGAGGTGTTATCATTAGAAATTACCTTGCATCTATTCTGTAAATTTATAATAGTAAACCCAAACAACCTGAAACACAACTGTCTTCAAAAAGATCCCTATTAAAAAACTGTTTTAATGAAACACCTTAAATTTTACAACAATAAGTTGTGGCTTAATAAGTTACAAACCCTGGGCACTCTGATAGATGTGCATGGTGTCTAAGGTATTTCCAGTTACATGGTACTGGCCAGCCCATCTGACAGACGGGCTCCTGTTTTGGGCAGAATATACTGTGAAATTAAGCAGAACATAGGAATGTGTGAGGATAATTAGTTTTTCCAGAGTTGTACAAAACCATTTCAACTCCCTTCCCTCCCCTCAATAGTTTTTCCAAGTATTGTAACAATAGAATGTGTTTACTTTTGCTTTGGAAAGCTTCATTTGATAGAGTTGCCCCATTTACAGATAATCTCTTTGTACCTTTCCTTTGAAAATCTGTGTATCAACACTGTCTTTCTTTTTAGGATGTTTATACTGTATTTCTCTCTGTGTGTAGATTCTCCCAGTTGAATTTAACAGATCATAATGAGTTGTATTCATTGAATCAGTATGTTTCATTTCACGGATTGTTATTGAAGTACTGGAGTGTGGTGGCTGTCTCTGGGCTGCTGGGTTTATCAAGATAATCTAGCTATTTAAGCAGTATTAAAATGACATACCAAAATCCTGTGAAATCTTCATTGAAGTAAATTACTGTGGGTACTACCTGTAAAATATAAATTTTTAATAGTTTGTTTTTAGTACCCAAAGGCAATAATCCACATTATTGACTTAATGTCCTGTGAAGAATTCTGGAAGGCATAACATTGCTTTGAAAGCAATAACTTCAGGATTTTTGTTTGTTTGTTTTATTTTATTTTTATTTTATTT
>JAAGNO010023112.1:0-25031 GCA_033439905.1 Ceryle rudis | reverse complement strand
AAGAAACATTAACCTTTAGAGCTGTTCCTGCAGCTGTACAAACAACTCACAGAACATAATTGTAAAAAGATTATATTAGATTTATGGAATTATCAGCAAACAGAGCACATTTTTATACAAATGTATTTAAAAATCTTTAAAACACGTTCGAAATGAGTGTTTTCTAGCGTAGATGATTTACTACACTGTTTTGATATGAATATTTGCTATTTGTTCAAGTTTTACCTGACGGCTTCTTCCTTGGATGAATAAACTAAGCTTTTCAAAGTGGAGATGCACCTGAAAAATTTAAATAGTGCTTATATCCATCTGACAACTTAATGAGACACTTTCATTTACTGTTTTTTTCCTAGAGAAATAGAGGGATACAGGAAATGCGAGAAGGTGGAAGGAAGAGAGAGAAGGGAAAGACCAAAAACCAACCCAGGCTTAGAAATGTTTCAAACTCTTAAAATTCTCCCTTTTTTATTTTTTTTTCCTGGATATTTTGTTTGCTTGTTTGTTGTTTTAGGGTTTTTTCTTTGTTTTGGTGGGATTTTTGTTTTAGTCTGTGCTGTATTTGACTGTGAAGTGTACATAGTACTGCTATGTGTACCGTCTGTATTCATTATAATTTTTACAAGTTTACTCATTTATGCATTGCATTCAGCTGATATGTTTTTGTCCTCTCCAGTCTCCTGTGTTGCAATTTGACTTTCCTTTTTTTTTTTTTTTTTCCTCCTGCAGAAGAACTGGAACTAGAGTAAAATCTTTCTTTTCTTTCAGTTCAACTCCGATCACCTTGATTTACACCTGTTATCTTACAGAACATTTTCTCACAGGATCTTTCTGTGGCGTGATGCTTGGTATTTGACATGTCATAGACCAAAATCTTTCCCTTTATTGCATTTATGAATCTTGTCCTTTTGTCTGTGGAAAAGGTAGAAGAGAGAAGGTAGTGTAATATCTTCTTCTCTACTCTTACTGTTTGGATAGAACCTTCAAGTAAGAGAGACAAATCTCAGAGGAATAATTAAATTAAAAAGAAATTAAATGTATATTTTTAATTTACTTTTATATATATACTATTTTTTCAGGATCTTTCTTGATCTATACTATTCATTCTGTAGTGGATTTCATATTGGATGAGCACTGGAAATGGACAACAGTAAAATTTCTTTATAATCCAGGACAAATGGGTATTGACACAATATACACTTAAGATCTTCCAGTAATGTCTGTGTTCACAGAAAGTTCAAAGTGTTGTTAGGGAGATAAGATATGAGGCAGCACATTACTTAATATTGCTTTGTATGGGCCAGGGAAGATGGAGAATTATTGGTACAGAAGCCAGCTCCTGTAAAGGCTATTCTGCAGCCTGATACAAAATTCTGTTTGAAGCTTTTGAGATGTCTGTATTTTGTAAAGTCAGTTTTCCTTCTAAAACTATTTTTTTTTCTTTCCCCCTCTACATTGGTGTGTTCTTTCATTTCTTTGTACATCAGTGATTTACTACTAAACATGGCAAAACTCTCAGAACTCAGTGAAGAGAAATTGTGAGAATGTGCTTAACTTCCAGTTTTATTGGAATAACAGTAACCATCAAATAGCAAGGGGAACTGCAAAGTGCAGAAAAGTTTTTTGATAAAAACAAGCTTTTTCATAGGTTCAAATTATATTCATTTAGGTAATTCTTTTACCTTGTAAGTGGAATCATATTTGACACTCCATAGCACTTATAATGTGTTTATAAAGGGGTAGATAGTTGTGTTTAAGATACTGATTACTTTTTCTCAAGGGCTATTGAAGATTAAAACCTCACTTTTTTATTTAGTACAAGTTAATTATTCCCACTTCACCAAAAATGCAACATGGGAAAAGTACATAGTCTTGTTTTGGAAGGGTTGGTACATTTGTGGGCAGTTTCAAGTCTATCAGTATTCATTTCATAAATTGTTTTTCTGATGCTAAAAATTCTTCATCATCTTCTTAATTAATTTATTCAAATGTGTAATGCAAGCACTGATATGCAATTATGATAGCAAAAAATAAACAACTTCTAGATTTGGAATGAGACTTGATGAATACTAGTGGTGTATCTATCTGGTGCTCTATAGTGCAATGGATAGGGAAAAAAATACCCTCTCCAGTGTTTATTGATCAGCTTTGTTGCTTTGAAGACAAAATATTTTAACTGAAGCATTAAGTACAGGTTCCAGTGTACTCTATGAGATTGGTAGTAGGTTTCTTGTATGTACAGTGAGCTAGGGTAGCACATGCCAAAAGTTGAACTTCAGCATAAAAGTGTATCTCTGATTATAAATTTATCTCTCATTTAGTAGTAGTCTGCTGTCCCAGATACCGACAAAAAATTTCTGAAACATTATAAAATGTACGTCTCTGAAACAGCAATGTCAACTGTAAAAAACTTCTACAATTAAAATAGTAGCACCCTCTAGTGTGAATTCAGTTAGACTACTTAAAATCCTGTATGTAAGTGTAGGTGTTTAAAGGGGTGATTAACACAAAACAGTGTAACAAATCTTATACTAACATAAATATGTTGAAAGCAGAGGTTGTACTGTCGAAATGTGGCTCAGATGAGAGGGATGTCTAAACGTCTGGTGGGTAGTCACATCTTAAAACTGCACAGCTATTGGCAAAGTTAGTCTGTGTCGCTGCCCTTCTTTAGATACTAAACAGGTTGGGGGGAGGGGGAAGATTGATTTAGATAATTTTAAAGTTAAGCAATTGCCACAAGATTTAATGCAAAATGACACCATATCATGATAGAATTGAAATACTTTTTACTTTATTTACAGTGGTTGTTTCTCATAAAAACTAATTTATTTTTCAAAAGGTTAAGGAAGGATGATAAATTGGCTTGCACTTTCCTGTGTCATTAAGATGCACTTTTTAACCAAAGAACATATGGACATTTATGAGAACTGATGGAGATCTGAAAGCACTGGTGACAATTAGTGCTTCAATAAATGCTCATCTAGCTGAATCCAGCAAGAAAGGCCATTCATTAAAAAGTATTTTGTGGTATTTAAAGCTTATTCAAAAGCTTTTGAGAAAAAACTTTTATTCTTGCAAGGTTTGAAGATATTGTTCTCCTACAGATGGGTGATGATACTCAAAGCCTTTTTGGCTTCTTTCCAGAAGGTAGAGGAATTGATTGAATCAGTTATGCATGTCTTGTGTACCATCATGTTTATTTGCAAATTCTGTCATCCAAGTCTTCATTCTTTGAATATAGTAGCAATAAACAACGTGTACTCCTGACATCTAAAACTCTCCTTTGATCGAGCATCTTTAGCAGAATCTCTGCTTTGCTTTACTCCTTTGTGTCAAAGAAACTTAGGTCTGAATGGGTCTTCATCTTTTAAACCTGTTCCTTGCCTGCATAAGGGTTTGTATTACATTCTTTCTTATGAGCTCATGTGATCTCCATGAGCTCTGAATTCAATCCTGTGCTGGTGCCCAAAATGGACACGCTATTTCTAGGAATAATTACATCCTCCTTGCACCCAATACAGCTTTATTTGTGGTACCTGTGTTAAAGTGCTTTATGTTCATTCATTTTAAAAATATTTTTTATATGTTCTTGAGCCACAGAATACATAATTTAGACACCCAGAGCAAGTACATTCTGGGGTTTTTTAGTTATTTTTTCTGTTTCAAGATGTTAACAAATATTTTTGTTAACTATACTTTCTTTAGAGGTTCAATATTTATGCCTTTTTAAAAGGAGATGTTAATTCTGTAATTTTATTATGCTCTGGAGTATCTGAGGTGCATATAATAGGTGTATATATACACAGTGGATATACACAATGAATATTACAACTATGAAATAATTTATTATATTTTCCATTAATATTTTTGTTCTAAATGTAAGAAAATCTCAGAAAGAACTTTGGAGTTACCATCTAGGCTAATATGCAGTTAGAAATCCTAGAATCAGCTGTAAAATTAACAGTGCACCCATATATAATCAGTTAACTCAAGCATAGTGGTCCCAGTTGTGGAATGCTGACTTGCTTTTCAACTCTATATTTAGATAGAAGTGTGGGATTTTTCTGTTTGATATTATGGAGAAAAAACAACAACACATTAGATGGCTAAGTTTTTGAGAGTAAAGTAGAAGCACTGTTTCATATTGCCTAAGGAAGCTGGCAGAAAGGTCTTCTGACTTTGGTGGTGCATAAGAAGAGACCAGAAAGCATTTGTAAAGAATGCAGTAGGTAAAGGTGCATGTGTTTTGAAGCCTAAGGATTTATTTGGAGACCTCTTAAAGTCCCTTATTCTGTCTGGTTTTGTTTAATAATTAGGGTTTCTCTGGAATGGTGTTCCGTAGTCCCAGTAAAACAATTTGCAGAAATGAAAAATATATGTCTTCAAAATACTTTTTTTATTATTATTGAAAAACTTATATTGGCTTTGAAAAGTTTGTTTATGAAATTATATTATAATATGATATACAGTGTTTATGATGTTCTTTTCTCATGAATACTAAGTAATTTTCTCTTTTTGTGGGGTGATATTGTGAGAAGATTAGTTGGGAGAAATCAGTAGTAGTTAATTCATTTGCACATTCTCCATGCTGGTGATTCATAATATTGTCTTCTTTTGTACAGTTGAAGTGATATCAAGAGACACAACATTTCAAATTCTTTTCATATGGTCTTTAACAAATCCTTTGCATTTTTTTGCAGTTCAACATAAACTTTTCTGTTTCCTGCCTCTAGTGTTTAATTTTCTATAATGCTTGTTAGATTTCCATGTGTTGGAGTTGAGTTTGGGGAAAAGAAGATTATAACTAAATTTTCATTCTTATAGAATTTATATACATGAGTAATGAAATACCAAAACTTGTTAACGATTTAAATTTTTTTTTAATTATTTTTTTCTCAAAGGATCCTCCTTATTGTATGAAAAAAATAACTGAAACAAACGACTGCTGAAACTTGAGTTTGCTTCCCATGAAAAGTGCACCCGTCCAAAATTGTACCTTTGAGCCCTGTTATAGCCTTTTACTTTTGGCCAAATGGGACAAAGTAAACTCAAGGAACATTGGTTATGAAAGACAAGGAGAGATTTTTCATTTTTACTGCTTTTCCTTTCTTACTTTTTCTGCTAGAATCTTATTTGCTATATAGAGATTCTGCCAGGAGTTCTGGTGTTAAGAATCTGTAGATCTCCAGAATGCTATGGGCAACATTCCTGCCAAAAATATAATTAGATTCTAGAAAAACTTATCTTCAAATGGAAAGAGAGTGTAAATATAGAAAAGTTGATAATTGGATACTAAAAGGAATTAAATACATATTTACAGATAATTTTTTTTAACCTATAATCCATTGGCCTTCCTTTTTTTACTAAATTTGAAAAGTATTCTATTGAATGTGAAACAGCAGTCAAGAATTTTGAACCTAAATGTACATCATTGTTCTGGCTCCAGGGAGGACAACAACTGTCCTATGAGGTATGTTTTAGAATTCTTTTTTATATAAGGTTTTGGAATGGCAGCAGTACCACATTAGGTAGTATAAAATATGCTAAGTGGTTCATGTGTGTAAATTATTCTTGTCATGAGAAGCAAATCTTTTTGTGATCCTATTTAGACTGTGAACTTAGAAAACAGATGTCAGGTCTGCATACTGCCTTACACCAATTTACTGATTACGAAGCTTCGATAATTTAAGATACTCTTGTAGTCACTAGCCAGGATAGGTGTTGTCTGTGTATAGGACCTTGAAATTGGTTTTTACTATTAACGTTTTTAAATTAAATTTCTAAAAAATGTATATTGAAATATTTTATTCTGCAAATACAATGGAAACCTTTCAGACTGACATATTTCTTTGATGATTTAAGCTGGAGGAATTAATGGTTTTTAGCTTAGTTCTGTAGATTTAAAACATTTTGGCATTTTGAGTCTCATATTGATCTAAGAATAGATATGCACTTCCTCAATGAAATAAATACAGCTTATTTCTACATGCACCACTTCTGTATGGTGTATTTTGTTCTGTTGTCTCCCTGTTTCCTCCAGGAAAGAAATTCTTCCTCTAGTGAAGCTGGGTCTCTGATTTCACTTGGAATTTTCTTTCATGTTTCTTTCATTTAGAGAGTAGTCAATTTATAGTTGGTATTATCAGAATTTTTGGAAGGGTTTTTTTTTTTTTTTAACTTGGAAGTTGTCTTTATTGAAATGTACTATGAATCTTTTTAACTTAAAATATTTTATCTTTTTCTTGATCTCAGTGAGATTTAGAATTCAAGGAGTTTTTTCTTAGTTTTGAGCTGTAGATTCTATAGCTGGTAATAGATGAAAGAATAAATTCATAAACGCTGCATCACTTTGGCCAGGACCTTCCCATTACAAACTATTAAACTATATAGTATATTTTACAACTTTGTGTACTCAGTACCGTAATTGGAAGATTCTTACAGAATCTCTTCTTGCAAGATCAGATACTATCATTTCAGCCTGAATTTATTGATGATCAATTAAATATTATACATGCATACATAATGTACATATCAATTTTTCTATTTATTTGTTCTGCTGTTACTACTCTCAGCTAAAATAGTTCTTCTTTCCTACTATCTTCCTTCCTAATACATTTTAATGTGCAGTGATATCCTTCCCAGTCTTCATTTTATGTGAATCAAAGCTCTTAGAATTAACATGTAAAACTTACAATGTGATGCATTTTTACCCTTTTGTTTCCCTCAATATCATAGAAGTCTTCAATTGGTGAACAGTTGTTAGCTTTATAAAAGCATCAGTCCAGTTTCTTGGGGTTAATACCAATCTCAAATTTAGCTGGTCTGTAAAAACTAAAAATAAACCCTGTCTTTATGTTTTTTACAAAGAAAAGGCTGACTTTGTTCACATTCTTTTTAAAAATAGTGGGGAGAAAATTAACAATATATAATGACCAGATATTGCTGCTTTTTCACTTAAAAGGAATCAGTCATGATGGAAAAGCTTGCTGAGGAGTTACCTTCCACTTCTTGTTTTGAGCTCAGTTATATGAGATTTCTACCTGACAGTTAAATCTGCATTTAACCAGCTGCTTTGTCACATGAAGTGTTGGGTGTTTTATTTTTGGAAGACTGAAGAAGGGAAGGTAAGGGCAGTTTCTGTCTTAATCTGGTCCCACTGCATTCAATAATATGTTATTTTTTTTCTGCAAGATGATATTTAGGTTTAGTCTCTATTTCTAAAATAATACTGATATAAAAATATAGTACCTGTTACCTGAAGTGTATATTGAGACTGAAATATTCTTATCTTCAGATATTCCAAATGACTTTATATGCAGCATGTGTTTTGCACAGATAATGCAATACAGAAATGGTCCTGCTAATCATGCAGATATCAAAGTTAGAAATGCCCTTGTAAAAGTGGAAACACCTTAAGCTGCCTTGGTGGTGGTTTGTATAAGAAAGGTGTAATTTACAGTAACTGTTGCCCAAATTCATTGAAGAGAGTAGAACAGAGCAATGAATGTATGAAAATCCTTGCAGCGTGGTGGGCAGCCTTTTCCTGTGCTCCCTTTTGCCATCTGAAATACAACTTTGTCATTTTAAGAATTATAATGAGCAGCAAAGTGGAATAGCCTCCTTGTGTTTTGCATCCTTCACCTCTATGCATGTAGATAACAACATGACACATTTTCTTGTCCATTTGGAAACATCAAATGCTTTTCTACTAGGTCAATGTTTCAAGATTATTTTAAAGCAAGACTAGATGATTCCTTGTTTATGACTGTTATTAATGCTTTTGTAATCGATACCCTATAATGCTTGTAAATCTTGAAATAGGGAAGTATTTTGAGATAGAAAAATAATCTTCAAACACAATTCAGTGAAGTTGCTGTGATAATTTCCAGTGGATTTCTGTGTTCCACACCCTAAAAAGATAAAGGCTGTATTTGTTCTGCAGTTGTTTTCATTTGTGAAGCAGTGTTATCTCTTAAAGTCATGAGCCAATAGGGAATTTTCTATGATGACCTGCAGAAGTTCTGGGTTTCCAGCATTTTTTCTGGGAGAATTGTGGTGATAGTGGACTTTTACTTGAAAGAATGTAATTTTTGAATAACTGAAGGGCATATTAGGTACAGGACTAAGAGCTAAGTTCCTTTACTTACTATTAAAAATGTAAAAGTCCACATCTTTACTCCCTGGTGAGTAGAATTCCTTGTTCAACACATGCTACTCAAGAAATAACTTCTTTTGCTTGTGTAATAATTTCTTCAATTTGCAAGGAATATCTACTAAATAGACACTGACAAAACAGCTGATGTCACCATTTTTTCTCTGAAAAGGTCTTTGGTAATTGATGACATAAAATTAGAATTAAAGCACTGTCACCAAATATAACTATGACCATGGTAATGTACACCTGTTCACTGGGAAAGATTATTAAAAATGGAGGTAGAGGATTATCAGTGTCTTGTCCACCATCACTGTTGCACAAGGCACAATATTCTGCCCTGAAATATTCATGAAAGAGAAGGAATAAAACATTCTGCTTTTCTCAGCTTCAGAACAGACAGGAGGTTTATATTTGTCCAATGCAAGGTCAAGGTACTAAGGAATAGGATGCTGGACCAGATCCAAGAGTATCTCTGGAGTCAGAGATCACGGTGTTATCATTGTAGCTGTGGGGCAGACAAACCACCACATAGTTATTGTTTGCTTTTTTGATAGAAACATATTTTATAAATTATTACCTGGCCCTGGAAATTATTCATGCCCTGTATCTGAGGGGTTTGGAACAGATCTTTGAGGACAGAAACAGACACAAATTACTAGAATGCTTATGTTGTAGAAAACAAGGGAAAAAATGAGACGAGTGCCTGTTATGTTGTTTTTCAAGAATCTTTAAGTAACTAGCCATCACAACTTCTTGGCAGCTTAATTTGCAGGAGTACACTGTTCATTGCTCATCCATCAAAAACATGGGTAGGATGGAAACAAATTGCTCAAAAGGAGATCTGTGAGAATGGAGAACATGACATCTATTTCCCAAAGCTCCATCAGTCATGCTCCAACTGTGTGAGTGTTTTTTCACTTATAAAAGGTAATAGTAAATACGTTCCATCTTCATCAAATTACTTTCATCAACTTTACTTTTTTCATGCACAATCTTAAGTGACTTCAGTCTTTATGATCTGAATCAAGAAGTTATTTTCAGAAAGACCTGATCATCACATTTCCCGCTATTCACTAATGAATAAGTTCTGCTCTCGCTTCTTGAGGCGTTTCCAATGTTCATTTTGCTGTGCATACCTTTGCTTTTATTTAAAATGTTGCACCGTGTTGCATAACTAAGACATTATTTGCAATGTGAGTGCTCTACTCACGCTATATTCATAGACTGGGAACAAGAATATGTCCCAGAAAACTTGTCAGGAGAGATAGAAAAGACTGTAAGACAAGTTGCTAAAAAATGTATTTCAGAGTTCTTAGGGATTTTCTTTATTTTGATTCTCTACAAAGAAAAAATAATCATTTGCTAACACTCTGCACCTTGTCATATTAAAGCACATGAATAATAGTTTAAATTTCCTGATTATTCAACTTTTAAAAGCAACATTGACTATGGTTCACTACTACTGCATTTTAATCATTATGAAAACAGGAGAAGAAACAATGAGTGTAAAACCCACATATGTATGCCCAAAACAGATATCAAACTACAAAATGGAGTTACATGAAAAATTGTTACAATCAAACACAATATTTTCAAGAAAAAGTTTTATATTCAGCACTTTGATGAGCAATATTTTAGGAGTACATTATTAAAAGAAAATACAAGTATAATAGCTATGAAAAGATGATTTAGCTTTTGACAACAATGTCGAAATATGGCAAGTAGTGATTAACTTGTAACTACCTTTTTAGAACATGAAAAACTGCAACGTTGTGACTTGCTCTGTTCATGACTGATTTTTTCAAACATGTAGGAAGCTTGTGGCCATATATGACAGAAGGTCTCAGATTAAAAGGGGAAATTACTTTTTAATCTTACAATTTCATTCAGTCTTATCCATGAATTTACATCATGCTAAGTGCTTGGCAGTCTTTCTAATTTGTTAACTTAATTATTACACTTCTGCAATGCTTCTCAGTAGTAAAAGATACTAAAATATTTCACCAAGCTAGAATGATTCTACAGATCTCAGAGGAGCTATTGTATTGTATAATTAATACCAGCGTAATCAAAGTAAGAGTTTCTTTTGTCTGTCACTAGAGCCCATTCCTATTCTACGTGCTATAAAGGGACATGGCTTACAGTACTGTAGAAACCAGATTTGTAAAACAGTTTTGTCAGGATTTACTCAACCATTTACTTGGCACTGTAGCTAAGCACCCACAGTAATGTTTTTATAGTTAAGTACACTTTTTTCCTGTAATGAATAAGAAGCCCTACAGGGATTCAAGACATATGAAATTACAAAATATTTACTTTTAAAATGTAATTTTTGCAACAGTAAATTATACCAAGTGATAAGGTGCCATGGGTATATTGTATTTGCAAAACACATTGCCTCAGATGATTTTTAACTTATTTTGTTCCTTTTTTTTTTTTTGTTTTATGCCTGCAAAGTATTTCATATCTTTATTTCAGTTACATGTTCTCCATGTTGTTTTTTACCAAAGGCAAGCAGTCCTCAGTATTAGCTCTTTTGAGTGCCATCATTTTCTAGACATTCATTCTCAAAGTTAGCATTTATTAGTCCTAATGTTCCATATTTTCCCTCCTACTCCCTTGTACCTATCTTTTTTCGCTCTATCTGCAAGGCATTTTTATTCTGTGCTTTCAGATCCCTACTGCAAATTTTCTGATGCTCATAAATTATTTACTAAATTGTCACCTGTGAGTACAAATTTTAAGTCCATTTGCATGTCTGATTTAACACACCTTTGTATTTTTCTTTCTTCCACTCTGAAGGCTGTCTGTTTAATATTAGACTGGCAGTTTCTTGAGAACTTTTTCAGCCCGTAAAACACGTAATATAACAATAATATATATTTTAAAGGTAATTATTTTGTAATTTTATATAATGAAGTGTTAAAAGATTTTCTACTCACTGTGATTTGTAAAAAAGGCAATCAAGGGACCTCTTTTTTTCCCGAGTTTCAATGTTCATTTAACAAGTAAGTACTATTTTTATTCCTTCTAAGCAACGTCTAGGAAACACATTCAGATGTGTGCTAATAGTTGAGATTTTCAAAACTAAACTCTTCTTCAGAACAGTGCTCCAAGGCTTGTTTTGATCTTTTTTTCCCTTTTTCAGAAAGGCAAGACTTATAGAGAGGGGCAGTGATTTTTGTCAGTTAGGAAAAAAAGGCAAGCATTTGGGCATACAAGCCCAGAACTTAAATGCAAGCAGTGCAGCTGTATGTTTTTATTTAATAAAAGATAGATACTCCTACAAACCCTGACTTACTTACATCCTCACAGCTATATAACTGCACCATGATTTTTAACTACTAGCATTGATCATATACAGAGTAATTTCCATAAAGGCAGTGGTGCGTATTATTATATTTATCAAATTTGGTTTTAGCTGTGAAAATTTAAAACTTTACCTAATGGTGTTAAATAATAAATAATTTATTAGCAATAAATATTACTACTTGCATAATATCCCTGATAAGACCACAGTCTTTGTCCTAGGGAGAGTTAAATTTTCATTTCTATAGTTTATGAAGTATCATTAAAAATATTCACCCTTCCCTTAAATTCTGGAAATTTAGGAAGATTCAGGAATTTCAGGTCTTCTATTGAACTTTTTTTTCCAGTTTCAAACTTGTGTACGGTATCTTAGCATTGTAGGAACAGACTAAGCAGGAGAATTTCTTGCTATAAGCAGACTTAAGTGCTGAGAAAAGCTGTGATAAGGAGAAAGGCTTATCTTAACTGCTATTCCAAGAAAAATCAAGCTGATCTGTAATAATTAAGCTGTTAATAGTATTTCTCATATTTACTGCTATAGTAGGTGGAAACATATCAGAAAGAAAACATTTCATCTGTTCAGAATGAACTGGAAAGGAGACAAGGAAATTTACCCAAAGGATGTCTGTTATTTTCCTTTAGTATTTTTCCAGTTTTGCTGTAGAAAAGCCTAGGCAGAACCAAAGATGTTAGAGGAGAAGCAAGGTTTCTCAAATGGACAGTCTCTGACAGAAATAGGCAGTAAGAATGTATGTTCAAATTTTATATTAGTAGTGCAATGTACTTCAGCGCTTTGCTGAGACTCATGTTACTTAATGTGCTGTTATTAGCCAGAAAATGGAGGATGAATGGAGAGGTAGAAAAATTTGTAGAAGACTCACCACCATTTCAGCAACTTAAATTGGGAAGGTTGTGAAGTACTGTAGTAAGGCTGACTTTGTGAGCTGAGTGGCATGATTGCAACAGGAATTCATCTGGATAGCTGGATGGCAAGATGACCTAAATAATTATTAGAAATATCTGTAAGTTCTAAAATTACAACCTCTCAAACAAAATATGGTTGAATCAGATGAGCATCAGGAATGAGTACTAATACTTAAAACTAGCTAGCTGTATAATTACATTATGTTGTATATATTATGTTGTATGGTTATTAAACCATCTTTTGCACTGCAAAAGATATAAAAAATGGGACCACAGTACTGACAATAAAATAAAAAACTCAACTTATCATCTGAAAGACAGAGACTTTAGAAAGAGAGTGGCATGAAATTACAGAGGGCTTATACATTATTTGAAGGGTTGAGCATTTTAACTTCGTGTGGAGATCATTATAACTGGCTGACATAACTTTACTTTGCAAAGATCATGAAATCTGTGATTGTATGTAGCTGGAGGATCAAGTAATACCTGCTTCAGCATAGTCACTTATTAGTTAGCACAGTTGCCCTGGAGGCCAACTGCTTTATTTTAGCCAAAGTGGCTCTGTGTAGTTCACCCCAGTGCTCTAACCACCGTTCTGGTGAGAAGAATTCTTCATCTAACCTGTGAAATCTGCCTTTGGGTACTCAGTGCAAGATTCCTGCCAGCAGAAGTAAAGATGAGTAGGCTGCAGCTTTGTGTCTGTGGGGTAAGCAAGGGAATCAAAACTCTGTGTTCTCTGGATGTTTCTGGACTTTAGTCAGTCATGTGGATAAAGCCCAGACACACACACAAACACATTAATAGTGTTATAGAAGCATCTAATTTTAGGTGTTTGATTTTGACTTCATGTCTTTAATTATAGCCTGTCACCCTTGTATCCCTCAGGTGTGTTTGTTCAAATAGAATTAGACACACTGACAGGAATATTTTAAGCTGTCCTCAAAAAGCTTCCAGTGATGAAGACCCTGTAAGCTCCAGAAGTGAGGTATTATGGTTTTCTTTTTGATGATTGCAATACAGTTTGGTATTGGTAAAGGTATATGTATTTCAATACTTTCTTGGTGGAACAGTGAAAACATTGAAATACTCTGATTTGAGCACACCACTGCAGTATTGGCCAACATAATTTTAATCACAGATTTCTGGAACACCACCAAATGAAGTGCCTCTGATATGGGCAGTGGTTGTTCTAGTCTGAGATCTTATTACTGTTTTCCTTGTAAAAGGAAACAACCTTCCATCAATCAAACCTGCAAGCAATAAAGTGTGATCTTTCCAAAAGATAACAAAATCCTTTACAGATGGTGTGTGTGCTTAGTATTACAGCTCTGAATTAATCTTGACATGCATCATCCTGCACAGATACATCCTGGAAATGTGGGTCTGAAAAATAGCCTAGGAATGAATGTTAAGGGAAATGGTTAGAGATATGGAAAACCTCCTTCAAAGCAGAATGAACCTATGGGAAGAGTGCATTTTTCAATATGAAGGAACCTCTGAAGTGATGGAAAGATGTAAGATAATTTGAAAAGATATAAGCTTCAGATTGGTCTGGGAAAGAAAGAAAAATGAAATCTGATCCATAAACTGACATTTCAGCAAAATCAGGTGTTATCTAAGATCAAAATAAACTGAACATGGTTAAGAGTCAGAATAATAATGCTTTCATTATTTAAGACACACATGAAAAATACATTATTTTAAAAGAATTTTTAATACCATAATTGGCCTAATCAGTCAAACAAAACAACATTAGCCTTTGAAATAATGAGACACAGAGACGTCTCTGTTTATTTTACAGACCACAGTTAAATATTGAGGAGAGCAAAATAAATGTTGATATGAAATTAGATGACTTCTCACTAAAAAAAAGTTACTCTGTATGAAAGGATTATGGAAAAATAGGAAGTACATGCACATAGAAACCTGTGTTTTAGTAGTTGTCTTTTATTGTGTTGAAAGAATATTAACCTATTTAGTAATAGCAATCTAGAGTTGCAACAGCACAGAGGGATGAGACATCAACTTTGCTAGCGGCTTTTGCTCGTAATTGGTGACATAGGACTAGTTTTTATACTCGACAAACACAAGTTCTGTTCTCAAAAGGAATATGTAGAGTTGCAAAGACAATTTTCTGTGTCTCTGTCTCATCCTGTTTTTCTGTTATCCCCTCTCCTTTGCCCTAGGTTATTATCTAGTCTGCTTCTGTTTTCAGCTCCCAGCAAGACCAGTTAGTGTTATTTTCTCTGACTTCCCTAGGTGCCTTTGGTAGAGATATTGAAAATACAGGAAAGACACTCTGTTTGGTTTTGTTTCTCATGCTGAATCTCTGCATCATCTAATACCAGGCATGGGGAGCAATTGCAGAAAGAAGCTTGCATGCTTGATAGCCCAGAAGCAGATCATGATACTAATTGCCTAGCATGACACACAGTCTTCAGTGTAGGATTCACAGAAAATGTTGAATCAAGGACTGGAAGTTCAGTTTCTGGTATGATTAGTTTAATTAGGAGAATGAGTCAAGCTGGTAAACATGCCCTGTTTTCCTTTGGGGGTAGATGAACCGTGCTAGCTCTATCAGAGGATTGAATATGCTCACTATAAACAATATTCTTGTTGGTTAAAGTAGGTGACCTTAACACAGTACAATGTTTGATACTTTGAAGGATTTAAATAGTTTTTTGTGGGCTCAGATGATACTTGCCTTCATAGAAATTTAATCTCTGGACAGATTTGAAGACCCTGCTTCAAAAGAAAACGTCATTAAAATCCCTCAATAAAATTACAGTAAATTCATAGTATTGGCAGAATAATATAGTCTATTGTTACCTGATTTTCATTAATAGTTGAACAATTTTAATCAGAAACTTAAATAAAAATAAATTGTCTTTTAATAGATGCTCAAGGTAGAAAATTCTAGTCTAAATAGTGGAGACTGTAAAAGATGGATCTTACTATTAGTCAATAGGTGTCACTGTACATGCTGTCTGTAATAATCCTAAGGAGAAAGTAATTTAGGTATCAAAGCAGGGAAGAAATATTTCAGATGACCCGCCTTTTGTTGAGGCTAATCAAACAAAACAATTTACAAGTTAATTATAGTCCTTTTGCAGCAGCGAATGGCTGCAGTAGGGCTTCAGATAACTTCTCTCATTGGTTTGGAGCAGGATATTTAAAAGAGACAGTGGCAAATCTATATTTATAACTTTAGTTAATCACTCATGCTGATTGATGGACTTGAACTGTAAAAAGCTATCAACCACACATACATACGGACAAATACTTGAATCATTGTAGTCTCGTTTTATAGACTGACTTAGGAATAAAATACCTTTAGTGACAGGTGCTATAATGAATAGATTTGAGTTTAGCAGCTTAGGATTTCTGGAAACTACTACAGGATATTTAAAGGATCTTTAGCCAAGAGGTGTTTTTAGCAATCAAAGTCCTTTTTACTTGTGTGTGTGTGTTGGTTTTTGTGTCCCCCCCACCTTTTCTCTATATTTCACTTGCAAAGCCTAATAGCATTCACATTCAAAGCTCTCCAGGCAAAGACAGACCTGCCATTATAGAGGACTTTGCACAGTGACCCTTATGGGGCCTGGTCCTGCTCATTATAATTATCCTTCTATTCATGCAATTTGATATACTGAGAAAAGCTATCACAAATAAATCAAGTCTATTTCAGTCCCTTCTTCTCTTAAAATATAACATTATAAATTGCATGTAATACTAATTGGCACTTGACCTTCATTTTGTTATATCGATTACTTTCTAAAATGGTTTAGAACGAGTGCTATTTCTAAATGAAATATTTTGAGTCCTCATCCTTCTGAATTGTATTTGAGTTTGCTGACCAAATGGATAAAGATAGATGATGTGGAAGTAGTTTTATTGTGGCCTTGTCTGTTGACCTATTTGAGGCCCCTGAAATAGTAATAGGCCTAGTTTAGAAATATGCAGCATTCATTTCATGAGCATAGGCTAGAGAGCTCTGTTCAGGACAGTATGGTGCCTTAAAAACCTGCCAGAAATATGCCATCCTTTTTTGGCATGGCTTTATAGCTGTGCTATAAAATCCAAGACTTCCTTTTCTTTTTTTTTTTTTTCCACAAATTAAAATTTTGAAGCTGTTGATTGTAATATTGCCTAGTACATTTAACTGAGAAAGGGAAATAGATGAATGTGAGCTCAGTGTTTGTAATTGCTTATTTTTCCCTTTGGCACTGATGAAATTTAAAATGTATCTGTAAAGTCAAACTGCAATATTTGAAGATGTAACCACTTTTCACCGTTTCCCAACTAATAACTATTAGAAAGGTTTCTGTCTTAGCATTCTCTCTGTTTGTAATGGCAAATGTGCAGTTTGCTGTCTGAATGTGTTGGGTTGTTGGATAATTAACTCTTTCCTGTTTATGTGATTATTGTGTTGTGTGAAACTAACGATAAGCTTGTGGAGGAGCCATTTTTCTGCTGCTTAAGATGCTTTTTCATAACTTTTGAATTTCAAGAGCTAGTTTTTTTTCTTCAATGGATACCCAGAAAATAAGGACGTCTCTCTAGAAAGCCTTTGTAAGATCCCATAGAACACCAATTCAAGGTACTACAAATGAATTTTTAAATTTTTACTTACTTTTTACTTTTTTTTTTTAATGGAGAGATATGCATACCATGTACATAGCTTTTTTTTAAAGAGAACAGGTGAATTCTCTCAGTATTTGCATTTAATTACCATTACAAGTTTTCAGAAATTACAAGCTGGACATGTTTGCACTGAGAGTCAGACAGATTACTATTTTAAGGAATAACTCGCATATGCATTACAATTTAAACATTATTGGTAATCATGTTTTTTTTAATGTAGATTTAGCCCCTTTGTATTTGTGCATGCTATTTTAGAAAGTCATTTTCCTGTCAGATAAGCTTATCATTCTGTTGTTTTGTAATTAGAAAATTAGGGTGGTACAAAGTTCTTAGTATCTGTCAGAAACAGTATCAAACATGAGAAATTTCAGTAAGCACTTACACCTGCTTTTTTGTCTAAAGACAGAATTTCCATCATGCCTACTCATGTTTGTATGATCTCTATATGTGACTTTAGTATTATGTTGTCCTGCTTTCTAATCTGCACCTGCTTGTGTTCATCCATCTGGCTAAGTGTGAGGTGCTGGAATCTACACTTCTGCCAAATATAACTGATGTTTAACACATGCTTATGCCCGTATATAGTCCTCTGCTTAGTCATATTTTTCTACCATATGTCTTGCTCTTCAATTAAAAAATACTTTACTGTTGGGTTGGGCTTTTTTAAACAGATAATAGGCTAATAACTCTGATAAATGTTACGTGAAAAATCAGCTATCTTTCAGTGAGCTTATCTTTCAATTTTTTTATATTCAATGAATTACAAATTTCTCACAATTTTTCTATTTGTAACCACAATTTTTATAACCTCAGACTACATATAATTAGAAGTAAATCAAGACTTTTGAAGAAGATAAAATTTGGTTTCATAATGATTACGGAGTGCATTCTGGACAGGAGAGAGCAAATTAGGAGAGATAATTTAAAGGTGTTCAAGGGGAAAGAGGAGCTGTGGCTTCTGATGAGCTGACAGCCCAGGAACCCACTTTTGTCTCTCTTCCTCTTTTCCATGCTGCTCAAATCCCTCTGTCTCTCCCCTTCATTTTGGTGTTGAGAATGCACAAGAGTCCTTATGTTTATTTCAACCGTATCCATAAAGTAATAGCATTTTAATCTTCCCTCCAAAGATGTAGATTGTTCTGCTAGTCTGCTCCAGTGGGTGATGGGAAGGAGAAGGAAGCAGAGAGGTCCGGACTGGCTCTGCATCTGTAGGAAAACTTAGTCAGAATAGCCACTGAGCTAATGGAGTAGCATGATAATCTTGTTCACTTGGTTAATTGGGTGTTTTTGAAAGGTGACACTCAATTATGGTCATACAAGCTTAAAGGTGACTGACTCTAGGTCTATATAAAACCACACCTTTTCTAGTGATCGGGTGCTTCTTTCTGTCCCTAATTGTGAGTATTTTTTTACTGTAAACATGACTGTATTTGGCATGCCTCTGAGCAGATTTGTTCATGAGATTAATGTGAACAGATGGTAAGGTGAGCATCACATCGGCAGCTAAAATATGGACCATGGCTTGAAGGTCTGTCTTGTTCTCATAAAGGACAATACTGGTGCAGTATAACTGTGATACAAAATGCAATGGTATGCAGATTTCTTTAGAAAAGGAAAAATCCTGGTTTGTGCAGCTGTTTGAAGTTGAATGGCTGCTGTGGAAATCTTTGTAATTTACATAATGATTTCATAGGCTAAAATATTAGCAGTCCTATAAATGACTGAAATGTTTGTTCGTTAATGCAGAGTGTTTATGTAGTTGTTACAAATGTCTGACATAATCTTTATGCAGAAATACAGACTGAGGAAATTGAGTGTGAAAATAAAACGCTCTTTGGTTATATCTGTGCTGTTTCTGTTACTCTAAGGAAAACATTCAATTGCCTCCATCATTTTGTGTAATTGATGATTGCAAAACAAAAATTCTTCCTATTACCATATGAATGAATTTGAAGTTGGAATTAGAATGCACTGAAGTCATCTTTCTGATGGACTTCAGTGAAAAATATTCTTGCTTAAAACTATCTTAGTATTTGATGTCTGGAAGTAGCAAATATGATTGCAGTTAAAAAAAAAAAAAAGTGTTTCAGAGGTGACCAGGAGAAGTACAACCATAGCCAAATTAATGAAAACTGAATGGATAACAGAATTAATGGATGAATGGATAAATACAATATGCTTGTGGAAGAGCAGACATGGCTGTTGTGAAAGGAAATCTTGCCTCTTGGATATCTGGTGCTGCTTTGAAAGAATCGGTTGTTATGTGGATCTTGTTAAATACATTTTGCTGTGATTTCTTAAAGGTGTTGACTCTGGGCCTTTACCAGAGGCTATAAGGGAAACTAAATAGTTATAGTTAACCAAGGATAAGTCCTTAGTTAAAACACATGATGCTTTGATCAGTGCAGAGAGGTTTCCAGTGAAGTCTACAAAAACTTTATTGAATGTAAGCTTTTCAATATATTCATAAATAATATGGAACAAATAAAAGTAAGCAGTGATAAGAGTCAGTTTGCAGTTGACTTAACTTATTCAGGGTATTTAGGACAGCACCAAAAATGAAAATTTTCTGTGGAACTTTATTGAATTGAGTGTCTTTCAAATAAAATGACAAAGGAAAATTAGTATAGTAAATGTAAGGTTGTGTGCATGGTGTGTGTGTGGGAAGAATCTTAACTTTGTATATAAAATTATGAGGTCCGAGTTGAGCATTATCATATGGTAATGAATGCCTGGGATTATGTTACGTAATTCTTTGAAAACTAGATATTCAACAGCAGGCAAAAAAGCAAAGCAAGTGCTATGAGCAAAAGAACAGAGAGAGTATAATTATGATTATATAAATCCATGGTTTTCGTACATCTTAATGACTGCCTGTAGTTTTAGGTACTGTATTTCAAAAAGATATAGTAAAACATGTAAAAATGCTCATGTTGGGTTAGACCAGTGGCCAAAAGCATATCAGCATGAATTATGTTTCTCCTGTTAAAATTTTCCATGGAGTTATCTTTTTATGCTAGTCAAGCTGTGTGAAGGGAGTGAGATCTGCCAGGAAATCTTCAGGCTTAGCCTGTTAGCAAACTGTACCAATTAAGTGGTCTAAAGGGAGCAAAAGCTTTTGTAAATGCCTGCCACAGGTTTTTAGGAGAAGTCCGTTCAAAGTTAAGGGAAAAAGCTTTGGAGTTCAGGTAAGGGAGTAGGGCAGTCTTTGTTGTCTACAAAAACTACAAGGACTACGTGTTTTGCAAAGATTGTTACCTCTCTTGTGCCTAATACAGTTGTGTGAAAGACCCAAAAAAACATGGAACACTGACATTACAGGAGATTTGACAGTCCTGGCAACACTCTTGTAAGTATGGGAATATGATTTATATCTCATGACAAGGAACATTGTGGCCATCTTTTACTGTAAACTTGGTTTCTGTCACATATCAAAATTATTCAGAAATTCAAAGTATTAGGCTGCAAATCATATTGCTTCAAAACAAAGTTTACCAGTGGACAAATAGTTTATGCATTAGAATCACTTCTTTTGATAATTAAGATAATGTGTGAACATTTGTGGAACAGTATATACCAAACCAGTAAGAGGTTCTAGAAGAACAAAACATTTTGAGAAAGAAACATTTAAATTTTTTTTGTGCCAAAACAATTTAGCTAAATTTACTTTAAATTACTGTAAAACCAAGTCCAAATTAAACCCATCAGCCAGTCTTCACTATCCTGCACTCTCCAAATTACTTAGCTCTGCTAGATGCCAGTCATAAGCATTCATTCTAATTTCTTCATTATACTATTTACTATCCAAAGAAAAGAAATAACGGGTAGAAATCCTCATTCTAATTCTGAGTGGTCTGAGCTCAACATTGCTGTAGATTTTTATCTGTTAATGTGAATGAGAGACAATAAAAAGATTCATTCTAAAGTTTTCCATCTTGCCAGACAATTTCAAATTAGACCAGAATCTCTTGGTCTCTGATGGCTGTGTTCCTGGAATGTTCAGTATGTCAAAAATACATGCTTAGAAACACAAGCCTAAAATATTTTGCTGTGTCATTTGATTCTGGGAGATAGGGAATGCATTCTGTCAATGTGACTAATGACTAATTAGACTGTCCTATAAGTGAGCCAGGCATGGTTATAGTTACCCACTGACGAGGACTTTTAGTACTACATATGTTAGCTTTTGAGAAAGTGAAATTTAAGTTTCTCATTAGGCACATTGCACTGTAGCCTAGAAATATCCATGATGGTTTTTCCATCCTATTGAATTTTCCACAGCATATGAAGCAACTAAATTATGAAGAGGTGTAAAGAAATTGAAGTAGAAAATAGAACATCATGTATTAACTCAGAGAATCTAAGTTATCTAAAGAAGATGAACCTAAAATGCATGACCAAATCATAATCGGGTATCACAGCAAGTTATGAGCCATTGTTAAGATTAACAGACATCAATTAATGTAACGTAAGACACTGCATAGTCCTTAGATTCTCTTGAAGAATCTAAACCTTTTCAGTGTTAAGTTAGAAGAGAGATTGTTCTCCAGAAGCAGCCTTTTGCATATTTTGCTCACTGGACAGTTGCGTTACTTACATAAATGAGAGCTTTTGCTGCTTTCTCAGTACACTACCATCTCAGCAGTGCTGGGACCCTAAGTTTCCTTTTTAGCTGATGCTTAGCAAGACTGTATGGCCATGGGCAAGTCTCTGTTCTTTGGAAAATAAACAGTATGATGCATCCTGAATACTTTTGCATATACTGCAAACTTCTGAAAGACTCTGGAAGAACTCTGGCAGTTCTGGAAACAAAATCACAGGTAACCACCATCAGCTTCTCAAGAAGGGATGGCAGTTGGTGGTGTACAGGATACACACTTATTTCCATGACTGCCAATGGATAAGTGGAAAGTTACAGCTTCCAATGCCAGCTTTGTTTTGATGCCTGTAATTTACCAAGTATTTGGCTAATGGATGCAGTAGGGCCCATATCCTCTTTTTTTTTTCTCATCAGTTCCATAGTCATCTATCTGTAAGCATGATTGATTTGGGATGTACCTGCTTCACTGTGCTTTCTATCTAAATGGACATAGAGCCAACATCATTACAGTAAAATGAGTTTAAATTCACTAAAATTTGTGAATGTTTTCCAAACAACTTTCATACAGTGAAATATTGTCTGATTTTGTACTGGTAGTGCTGAGTCATAGGGGAAAAGAAAAGAAAAAAGACTTTTCCTAGGTCATGAGGGAGACAAGTTTGAGACAGCTTTTAAACTTCACCTGGAACCCCAGCATACCTGACACCCTCACTTTTGTTTACAAATTGTGTCTGACAGAGGAACAAGCCGCTGTATAAATAGCCAAGTTCTTCTATTTAATCTTTGGTTGAAAGAAACCCCAAAAGTTTTACATATAAATCAAAGGATTAGAGATGGGCACTAATGAGGGCTAGAACTGCTGAAACTATTCTGCCATGAATAGTCATAGTAATGTAATGACTATTCATGGAAGAATGACTACGAATAGTCATAGTAATGACAATTCATAGCCATTCTGCTATGAATACTCTTCATAGTCATTCTATTAGGCTTACTTCTGCATGCAAGGATTATGTACATTCTGGGTATATAGTGTCAAGTGTCTCTCCAGTAAAGCTGAGCTTTCTTTTCAGGGAATCTAAGATCTCTCTCCAGGAAGCTTCATGGTAGGTACTCAGGAAAAAAAAATAACATAGTCGCTTCCTTGTCACTTTGTGTAACTTTACACTCAAGAAAGGTGTAGCACTAGAATTGGATAAATTAGGCTTGAAATACAATGATGTAAGCGTAGAAACAAACTATCAGATTATTTGTACCATACAACTTGGCTGAAATCAGTACAGTCTGTTTACTATATATGTCTTAGTGTGCAGATAATGTAATTTTAAATACCAAGTGTCTGATCTTCTAAAAGGGATTTATCAAAGCACAGAAGTGAAAAATATCAAGCTTAGTGTCTTTGTTCCTGAGCTTCCTTACAAAGTTTTCCTATGTAGTCAACAATCTTTTTGACCTTGCCTAATGAGTTTTGTTGCTAACAATTAATTTGGTGAGATATCTTTGTTTCTTCTGAGAATTACTAGGATGCTAAAAACCAAGCACATTTTCCCTAGTGTGATCAGGTTGAAATAATCCAGAAGGACACCAGGTTTATTCCTAATGCACCTCAAATTTAGAGTATCAGCACAAATGAAGAACAATTTTGTCCCTTGGTTTTGTGCTTTTGGTGTATGAAACTAAATGTCATGCAGATAAAGCTGCACATGATAGAGTGCAATGCATTACATACTGATGGGGAGAAACTGGTGTCTTTAATGTCTGTAAAGCATTAATACTTTAAACAATAATAACCATACTGTTTCTATTGGGAATCAAACAAGAAAGGCTATTCGATTGTTAGCTATTGGAAGAAATATTTGTTCTCTTTGAACTGGTTTTTGAGTCCAGTGTTGTCAAAGAGTTGTTAAGAAAACAAGAAATGTGTTGTACTTAACATCCTCATCTCTGGTTCCTTGAACATAGCTGTATCAGTGATTTATTTCTGTTTGTTAATTACAATATAACCAGAATTTTAATTTGAAATGCTTGTTAGCCTGACAATCCTTTGAGGGATAGGAGATAACCTTCTATGTCCTGCAAAGGGATTAACAAATGCTATTCTGGGAATTAAATTATTATCTAGTGTAAATGATTCCAAAAGCAGCCTGTCCAAAAACTGAAATAGATCAGAAATTTTGAAAGAAATATAAAGATATTGCTTTTGGATATTAGTTCTGCTTATCAATCCAATGTTTACAATCATAAACTCATATATAATTTTTTTTTTAACATTTTGTGGAGGAAACATTATGTGAAGGACTGATCGAAATAAAAGGGCAATTATGTGAGACAGTGGCTTCATCTAAACTGTAAGGAAGCCAAATTCTTGACACTTAAGATCAAGAAGATTGCAAGAAAGTTTTTTAGTTGAGGAGCTGTAAGAAAGCTTTAATATACAGAAGAGAATGTGGTTCAGGATGACATTCCCACAACTCAAGATGTTAAAATTATCCTAAGTGCAGTATAGCTCAGATGGAACTACTCAAAAGTGAAAGAAACCCAAATGGGTCCAAAAAAGGCAACAAATCAATAGTATGACTTCCATGCAAATTCTGGAAACTGAAAAAAATGAGGAGGAGAAAGTGCCATCTGTAGGTCTGTCTGAGTTTTGGTGAATGTTAAGTTATATGATGCTATATGGCTTCTGCTGCTTTCAGAAATAAAAACATACATAAAAGACAAAGCAAAATGTGCCACTATTGGAATAATACTGTATTTTACAGAGTTTATAAGGAATTTCCCACAGTGACCAGCCCAGTGAGTACCACTGTGGAACTCTGTGGTTCTGTTACACAGGATTTTTTTTTTTTTTTTAAATAGCCTGTAGGGCATGTGAATTAGAGGAGAACTGGAAGCCTGGGATTCATCTGGACAGATGGAAGTGTCTAAATTTAAGTTTATTGTTTAGAGTTCGCCTTCTAGTCAGTGGAGAGAAATGGGCACTCCCAGTTCAGTAAACCATCTCATTTGAAGCAGACATCTAAAATAAGTTACCCAAATTGGGTCCTAAAAATGACCATTTTCTCTTTCTTCACTATAGAGCATAAGGAGACTAGCTGATATACACATCTCCCTATTATATGAGCTGAGTCCTCCCTGAAGTGGCAGTGAAAGTAGACCATGCAGATTTCTAGGTTTTTAAATTGTCAGAACAAAAAAACCAAGGAATAAAAGTAAAATTAATTTGTTTTGCTTTCCATGTCTTTTTTTTTTTTTTTTTCTTTTTTTTTTCCTTTTTGTTGTTGTTGGTTTTTTTGGGGGGTTGGGTTTTGGGTTTTTTTGAAACTTCTAAAGAGCCTTATGAGCAATTGAACAATTTTTAAGATACAGAAGTTTTAGAGATCTAATGTTAATTTTGAT
>JAAGNO010023111.1:70355-91678 GCA_033439905.1 Ceryle rudis | reverse complement strand
CCGCCCCGGGAATGCTGCTGGTTCCTCCTGCAGCTCCAGGCTTGGCAAAGCGCATCCTAAAAGCTCCCCATTCCCCTCTGTCTCTCCACCAGCGCCCCAACCCAACCGCACTCTGCTCCTGAGCACCTGCTTTTGTTTACCCAGTTGGCTCCCTCCTGTTTGCAGCCACTCCGGAGAGATGATCACAGCTTATTGCATCTAAATGACACTTGTCAAAATAAACTCACAGCAGGTGTCTGTGTGCCTTTTTTTTTTTTTTTCTTCCCTTTCCTTTTTTTTGGTGTGCCATTGTACTTGCTTACAGAGGCAGTGTGAACTCCTGGGGATCCTGGCTCTTCGAGCAGCAGTGGCATGAGATACAGCAAAGGTGAAAGTACAGGGTCACAGGATCTGTGACGCTTCTCAGGTGGACTGGGAACCAGTGGCCTTGCCATCCTTTGACAGATGAAGAAACGGAGTCGAGTAAATGATGTGGGATCATTGCTGCACTGCATGGAGCTCTGGCACTGACAGGTCAAAGTAAGGAATTTACTGTCTCTCTCGTGACATGACAAGTCACACTACAAAGAGAGTAATTGCCCCAGCCAGAAGACTTCACCTCCATCTGGATCTTTGCCTGTTGCAGCAGCATCTCTCTCCAGCTGTGATCTTTATGTCACAGCAGCCCTAGGCATGCTTCAGACCCCCTCCAGCTCCAGCATGCTTATGCTTCAGTTTGAAAACTTAACACACTCCTTCCAGGCAAGGGCCGGGGGGGGAGGGGAAATTCAGGGTAAGCCCACAATGCAAGATGAAAAGCCTCAGAATCATCCTCCAGCATTTTCATATGTGTTATCTTCCCAAGGAATTGCCACCCTTATGCTCACTCCAATCCAGGATCTATTTCTGTGAGCCATCCTGCTGCTGCCTGAGTCCATGCTCTTTAGTCCCAACTCCCCATAGCCCTTCAAAGATGGGCTCCTCAGTACTGTGGGGTGGACAAGGACAGGGATGTCCTTTTGGAGTTCTGCAGCCAAAGGAGCATGAGCAATATACTCAGTATTAGACAAATCCCACTGGAATTGAAGGCACTGCTGTGACTTGACATAAACCCTGATGTCTCAGGCTTTAAGTAGCAAGGATGATTTTAAAGAATAGGACATTCTGGTTGGTGCTTCATGGTACAATTCAATTGTGGAGATACTGTAGGCTAAGGCCAGAAAGATCTGGCTTTTTAAAAGGGAAATCACATTACTTTTTTTATATTGTCATGAAAAAAACACTTCAGAAGTAGCTATAAACCAAGTGTACTGTCTTCTATCTGCCTTGTAAGCTCTGATGTCTTGTGGGACAGCTTTTGCAAACATGATTCATGACATACAATTATCAATTGCACTTGTAGGCACTAGGTCCCATGGACTCTTGAGGCTCTGCCTGCCCTGATAGACGTTTGAAAACTCATGGTATAGGTCAGTGAGTTAGTACTTGAGGCAGAATTCAACAGATAATATGGACATAACCACCAATAATTTCTTGGTTTGAGCTTCCTAGTGTGATTAATTACTGCAAAACAGTGGCATCAAACCCAGTTCTCCCTTTTCTATGCTTTGAGCCCTATTTCTAGATCAGCGTTATTATATAGGTCATTTTCCTTTCAGGGCAACATATGCTTTAACCCAGCATGCAAGACCATCTGGTCTAGAACAAGAAAACTACTCCGAACCACTTGGCTTGAAATATGGCTATCCAGAGGGTGAAGACTATCAGAGAATCTCCTATTTAGACACCGATTTGTTAAAACAGTTACAGAGTTAAGACTATCAAATTCAGCTTTAAATGTGAGTTACTTCCAGGTAATCCATACATACACAATCCATACACCTGAGATAGATAGAAAATATATCCTTCATAACAGCTTCAAGTTTTTTGATTGAGGGCACCGCTAAGGAAAAAGCTGCCTGAAGCATGCATCTCTGCTGAACCCCTCTCTGTGAGTTCTGACTCTCCTGTAACTGACACATAAAGCATTTATTAATTAAGCATTATTTAATATCTTCAAGGAACATTGGTGAAAACACGCCCTACAGTGTGTTCAACCTGCCTTATATGCACAGGCTCATTGGATATTCTTGATTTATGTCAAAACAGGACGGTGTTTGCTGCGGTTCAATAGGATATGATTTTAGTCATCGTGTTGGTGATGCCAAATCCCACACCTGAAGTTCAACTCGTAAGCAAACGAAATGAATTTACTTAATTCATGGTTTGCCCTTGATATATGCTGTGTCATGCACTGTATGTTGTTTGATTATGATTCCAGCAAGATCATGATGATTTCAAGGTTGCTATTAACAATGTTAATGAAATACAGAATGTTTTCAAAAATATCTTCCTGTAGATCTTAATATATGTTCTTGTTCAGACTAACATTCTCTTTTGTGTCCATTACTCTCCGGGGCAGGCAGCCCTGTGATACGCTTTGTGTGAGTCAGTAATGGGCTGGAGAGCTCAGGAGAAGGCCTGTGAGAGCACTGAGCCCCTGACAGCTTTGTGTGAGCAATACGTAATCACAAAGGTCTTCTGATAACGCAGCACCATCGCAATGTGTGCACACACTAGGAATGATTCTTTTCTACAGATCTGGGGGCTGCTGGTGTAAACACAGACAGTGTTACCTATAGTGAAGGACTTAAAGGAAAGAATGTGGACTGTGTGCTCTGCTTATTGAAGAGAAATGAGGACAAGCAGGGACAAGTACATAAATAGAGTAAAAAAGTGGTTTTTGCTGCAGGGATCACAACTGTAATGCAACCCAAGGCTTTATTTCACCAGCTCCTGTACAGTCCCCAGGTGACCTGGAACAGTCTCATGCAATACAATCAGCCCTGCTCATCACCCCATCATGTCAGGTGGCCAACTGGATTCCAATATCAAACCTTGGGTACAAATCCTGGGCTCCTACTGACCGTCACAGGCATGGTACATACACTTCTGATAGAAAAGCTTTGGTTTGATGGGATGAAGGAAAAAAAAAAATCTACAGGAACAACAGGAAAAATACTCAGAAAATCTGATTGATCTATTTTGCAGAAAGCACTGAACATGGCACAACCTGGGCTGTCATCTATAAGGTTAAGTCACTAGAAATTTTACAGGTTTTTTTAAGATCCCCGCAGGAAGATCAGGCTGGATGAACATTTAATCAGAAGTGTGCTTAAGAGAGGTGTGAGTTTACATAGTACTCAGCACAAAGGAACAAAGATGATTTTTTTCTGTTTTCACCAAATTTACAAAAGCTCCCAGTAGTTTGTAGTGTATTGAGTTGAAAACTGACTTGCTCAGGGCTCATCTAGCTCTGCTCATTGCTATTTAATTCTCTCGCTCTTCCCTTTGGACATTAGAAGTCTCTGAATGTATGAAATCTGGAAATGTATATACACAAATTGCTTCTCTTTCCATTATAGTCCTTTGTGTTCTGGGGCTGATGTGTGCTGCTGGGCCAAAGTGACTTTGAACCTCGAGGGGATTTTTGGTCTCAGATGTAACATTACTGGCAAAGAATATAGGACCTGGCAGGGTGCATCAACTGATTCAGAAATAGAAAAAATCACCTCCTCTTCCTTCAGGATTTATTCTTGAGGTTTTAGAATAAATGAATTGAAATAGGAAAAAGCAAAGGAAAAAAAAATAATAAAAGACTTCTGACATAAATAGGAAAACAAAGAGAAGTAAAACAAACCCCGCCCTGCCCCTGGAAAAGACACCAGCACTGTAGCAGTTATGGTCTGGTTCCCAATTCACCACATCTGCACTGCAGAGCACCTGGTTTCCATGTGTGTCTCACATCACTCCCCCAAAGAGGCAAACCTCTGGAAGTCTATGACAGCACTGGCCTGGCTGGCATACATGAATTTCCTCACAAAGCAAGGCTGGAAACCTCGTGAGAATAATGACTTCTCCTGGGCAAGCTAAAATACTCAAAACTGTCACCACAGGGAGGAAAATGGCCTAAGAGATAAACAGATCTATGGTGGTGGCTCTCCACACAGCACAGTGGTCCTTCCAAGAGAGCACCTTGGACCTTTCGTCTTCATGCCTTCTCCCACTCCATCTCCAGAAGCTCTGGCAACAAATTAGGGCCAAGCAGCATCAAGCAGCCTCTCCAAGGTCCTTTTCATCTACTCCTCCCACTGCTACAACTGCCAAGGCCAACTTTTCAGGCTTGTCTGCAAATAGGTACCCCAATCAAGGCATCATCCACTCCCCCTCTTCCCTGACAGCACTCCTGGGACCTACCACATAGGCTCCTATCCCAGCACTGGTTTGTAACCTGAAGTAAGTTTCTCCATCATTCAGTGGGTCTTAGACCTAATTTTGCCCCTGAAAGCACAAGCATCCCAGTGCCAGGAAAGCAACAGCAAAGCTGGTTAAGCCCAGGAAAGAAACAGCTGTGTAGGGTGTGCTCTCCTTTGTAATGAATGGCTGCAGAGATGAGACACGTACTCAGTCCAACACTGCAGCTCTGGAAATGATCTCCTGGAGAGCATCATCTCTTATGAAATGCTATAAAATCAGGAGATTGATTCAATCAGGGCCTCTAGTAAGTGCAATTTCAAAAATAACAGAGCAGCGATAGCAGCATTTTTACTGCATATTGTGTAATTTAACCTTCCTTCATTTTCAAAGCTCATAGCCACAGTCTTTAGCAGAGAGTTCATTGCTCTGAGGTCTGCCTGGTTATAACTGTACCACAGCAGTATATAAAGTTCCTGCCTGGCCCTTTAATTCCCACATCATGTAAGAGCTTTCAGCATCTCTAGCCCTCCAGTTGTAATGAAATGTGATTAAAGGTGGTGCCTTCCCCGGGTAAGCCTGACTGACTGCTCTGTCCTTCATCCCCTCCACATCAACAGCCGCTCCAGGAGCAGTGAGGATTACCTCTGTTTCTCTAAAAAGAGAGTTTTAGAAGGAAATACACAGTGACAAGAGCTTAAACTGCAGAACTGTTGACCATGTGCACAGGCACAGCCATGGGATGTGTGTGTATCAGGTGTGAGAGAGGAGAAAACCCACTGGGCCTCTGAAGAACACAGCCTATTTCCCCCTTCTTCCCAGCTTCAACCTCTTTGTAGAGGAGAGCTGAGCAGAGTAGACAGGTGAGTAGGTGGGAGCTCTGAATATGCAAGAGACATTCAGTAGTGGCCTAGTTTCAACAGGGCTTGGTTTGCCATCCAAGTGCTACGTCTGAAAGGCACTTTACTGACCTCTAGGATACATGTCTGTTGCAATGACTGCCTGTCCTGGAGGACATTGGACAAGGAGTCTGAATCTGAATCCATGATCCTAGCTGGTGATATTTATTGCAAGTACATCCTCCATGCTGCAGCTATTGCAAGCGTTGTTCATGAGCATTTCCAGAACAGTAATCTTTTTCTCTTTTTACAGTGCTCACCCTGGAAGCCCAGCCCAGAGTTACTAAAAGAAGCAGCATTAGAATTTGTCCTGTCAGAGATTCCCAGCTGCATGGAACAGGACTTCCTTCTTTGAGCCCTGGCAGAGCAGTTTTACAGGCCAGTCATCACTGAGAAAAATGTTCAGACTGACACCAATGGGTCTGTTGCTATTTAATTTTACTGTTAATGATCCAGCTGAAAAGGAGATCAGACAAAACAGTCTGTGTGAGCTCTGAACAGATCATACAGTGGACAGAAGTTGATAAGGGCAATGGTTTTGATACTAGGAAATCAGCAAAAGTGAACCAAAAATAACTACAATTAAAATGTCCACAAATTGGCTTTTGGGAGAAGCTGAAGAAAGTGAGACAAAGGTCTAACCAGAATTATTTCCATCATAGGATAGTTAGGTTGGTATCCAAAAGATCCAGCCAGCTATCACAGAAGCAGTAACAGGGTTTTTAATGAATTCTCATTCCCTTGCATAACATCAGAACGTATTTGTGCACAGGGTGCTCTGTGCACTTACACAGCTCACAGCAAGTCCATTAGAGGTTAGCATTTGAGTCCTGATTTATGCTGATACAGTACCCACATTTATCAACTCTGAGTGTTGATTATGGACCATTTGCACACTTCCAGAAACTCGCAGTTGCTAAAGATTACAGCTTGCATGCTGCAGGAAAGAGAAATGGCCTGATACACTTTCATTTAGGATTTGACATGGCATAGAAGGTATCAGAGAATCAGCCTATGGAGATAAGACCTGCAATGACTTCTAGAACACACATAAGACTCCACCTTTTAGTGTAACAGAGAGGCATGTCCACCATCCCTGAGACCCAGAACTGCTGCAGTATGGAAATATTGACCAAACTGCAGTGAAAGGGAACACATTCTTGACAGACATAATTCTCTGTGCCTACAGATATTTCTAAGCAATTGTCACCTGGAGGTAATCAGCAATGCTTCTCATAGCTGCTATGAGGGTATCTACCCACATGGTGTTGGTTCATCTAAAGATACAGCGCTAACAGGTAACCTGAGAGATCAAGTTTAACATAAGAGGTCTGAGGACAGGTAAGTCTCTGTATGAAAAAACTGAACATTACAATATCTGCCTTAGCATAACCTTGATAGATGGGTCTTATATTCCCCTAATGAGAAACTTACTTGTTTTTTCTTCCATTTTTTTATAGCAAAGACCTAATTTTCTTGCTTCGTATACAAATGAGAACGAAGAACATCTTTACAGCAGCCACTGGGGCCAATCCATAAATCAAAATCAGGCTCAGAACTCCCCAGTCATAATTATTCATTTAACTATTTTTAATAAGAAGTTATCTGAACAAGAGACCATTGCCAGTTGTCCAGTTAACCCTGAGCATGGCTACTCTATCTCAATATTGACAGCAAATGACAGATGTGTTTAGTCACTTCTTTGAGCTGGCTCTACCTGCCTAAAGGTTGGGTGTTATAATGCTGAATAGTCAGGCTACAATACAGAATATAACCCTTTTGTAGTCGGTACCCACACACCTCCTCTGTGACATGAGAAGTGTGACACCCTGCAGTGCAAAGCTGAACACAGTTCTGAGGTGTTTGGGTGCTCGAATGAACAGATGGCTGAATCAGGCAGGGCTTGCATTTTGCCAGCGTGAAGTCAAGCTACAGTTGTTCTGAGAGCTTTAATCTATTTTTTATTAAATTCATTAAATTAAACTCCAGTTAACAGAAGTGCTGTAGTATCAGGCTCTGTTTTATATTTGTAATTAGTCTCATTGACTTCAAAGAAGCTTCTTTTGTATATTTGAAGGGCTGGGATTTATTTTTGCATTTAATTGATATATCATTTAGCAGTTGACATCAGCTCTTCAAAGGGAATTACTTTGTCATGCATGCTGTATATCACATTATTCAAATTGGAGAGAAGAACCTGCAAATTCTTACAAGCTCTACTTGTTTGTGGCTTTATTTTGTGAATGAAATGTCTGCAACAAACACAAGCCTACATTCCCCAAACTCTAGCTGATGTCAGTGCTGAAAAAGCAAAACCAGCCAGGATTAATCCCTGATATAAATAACCCCTAAAATCATCATTTTTATTCTCTGCATTTTGCAGTGGAGTGGGTAGATGTCAGTAAATCTGATTACTTGTTGTTACAACTTATGGCATGTTCTTTTCTTAATGTAACTTAACTTTTGCAAAAATCAAAACCTGAACTGAAAACAAGGCTCTGCTGGTTTCCCATGAACAGTCCCATTGTATAATTAAAGTCATCTTTTGCCAAAAACAAACAGCGAAATCAGATCCAAGGCCCTCTGCTGGATTGTGAAGAAAATGTTACTTTCCTTAAAATGTTGAGATGAATCACTGCCTTGGAAAGAAAAATCATAGTGTGCATCAGCAAGCAAGTTTTGGCCAACAATATTATGTTTATGACAATAGAACTACAGGCTACACTCATCCCTGGGCCAACAAAGTTGGGTTTGTCCCTCACAAGCAACATTGCAGGGAAGATTTCCCAGAGTAAGGCATAAAGAATCTGTCTTTATTGTGCACAAGAAGTAAAAACCAGCATCCTATTCATTGTAATTTCCTTATCTGAATTCTTATCAGCTCATTACAGCTGAACATGGAAGAGAAATTGGTAAGAAAACAGAAATAGATAAGAGCCAGTGAAACATGCTGTAAGAGGAAATGAGCTTTTGCCTTTCACACAGCTTGGGGAGTTGAGGAAAAAAATTCAGGCAAGTGAAAAGGGTTGAATATTTCCTGAACTTTACACTTCAAAGTCTTATCAACCCTTCCTAAGGATTACCTGGCCTTCAAGTGGTGGAAAGACCATGTGTTCACATAATCCTGTCATTTACCCTGGGTAGCAGGAGCTTGGTGAGCTCTGTGATCTCAGTCAGCAAATCTAACCACAGACAAGCTGTAGGGAAAAAGAAGGATGTGAGGTAAGTCAGATCCCAGGACAGTATGAGAAAGGCTAACTCCAAACAGAAGGATTGTGATGCTAATAGAAAGCATTTCAGGTTAGCAGTGTCCCTGTTCAGTAATTACTAGAACAGGTTTCATAAGATCATTCTGGAGAAAACTAACCTGGAAGATATGATTGATTCCTTCCTCTGCATCATGTACACAACGGCGACATTCCTAAAGAGGCTTCTGAGAAAGAGGGGAATCTTGGCAACTGACTCTCTAGCCAGGGGTGAGAAATCAAAATGAGATGAACGAATAGTAAGTGACCACATGATTCAATATAGAGTTGAAAGCTTAAAAGAAGAGGCTGCTTGAGGTCTGTCTCATGGAAACTGAGATTTTGATCAAACAGAATCAATTTTGATTCTGTTTTTTTTCTGTCTTCTCAGAACTTTCTTAGCATTTCCTACTTGCAGCTGTACTGAGCTAGTATCTTAATTGACTTTGAGCACATTACTGGTGGATACATGGGGGTTTTCCTGCATCTTAAATGTTCACTATTTTATATAAAATGTTTTGAAGTAATTTTGCTTAACATGATAACTTCTGTGATGGTTAAAGGATTTAAATGACTCTACCTCAAAATGGTGGATTCTGGATTTGCATTTCCATCTCCCAGCTAAAGAACTTCAGCAGAATCAATAGGAGATAATTGACGATTCTTGCATTTTTAGTGGTGAAAGTATTGTCAACAGGGTTTTGTCCAGCTCTGGTATTCTCAGTATTGAAAATTACATCAAGTGAGTTCATGAAAAAGAAATGTGAGAACTTGAAGTCTCTTTCACTTTAATTATTCATCCATCGGTCTTGGACAGAGCCCAAAATTTCAATGCTTTTAGCAATTTGATTGTATATTAAGAATAAAGGGTAACTGCTTGACATCTGTTGTATAAGTGGGCACAGTCAGATACTAAATGCTCCCAGTGCATATTTATTTAATCAAGGAATGCAAATGTTAAGGAAGTAGATTAAAAGATCTCTCTGAGGACAATGAAATGACCTTCTGATATGCATGGGAACAAGTCTTAAAATGCAAAGAATCAAAAATTTAGTTTGAATCAAAATTAGAAAACTCATTCGGAGAGCCTAATTTCCCAAATATGTCTGCTTTTACTATGGCTTAACTTACATTAAAATAGACAATCAAAGAAGTTATTTTATCTTCATGTTCTATTAAAGATCTGTGCTAGTTCACTGAAAACATCTCTGAGAAGCCATTATCTGTCAGTGTAACAATGATGCTCTCTAAACCATGCCACAGATGCCTCTCTAAACCTCATGCCACAGTGATATACTACAAAAGATCCAGTCTGTTATTTCACAGATGTGCTAAAGTGAAGCCTTGGTGACCATTATTGTAAGAGAAAAACATTTTGACCCATTCTTCCATCCTATTGTATCTTCCACATGTTTCAGTCTCCATACTGTCACTTTCACCACTGATCTGGAAAACAATGTTCCATCAGCTCTGAACAGAAAAGCCAGTGCTGTTTGTCATACAGATGACAGAAACCCCTCCTGTGTACCTGAGAAAGAGATGGGATTGTTGAGCATTTCCAACATCGTATTTCCCCAGGGTGAAACACAAGATTAGACGGTAGCTTAACAGTCCAGAAAAGACATCTTCAGAGAGAAGCAGTAAGCTGTTTAAAGATAAAATGAAAATTAGAGGCTAAATTTGTAGTCTGCACTGGCAAATTCTTATACCTGAGGTCTGATCTCTTAGGTACCTTGACTTCCACAGTTAGTGCCTTAGTTACATGAACTTACCTAAAGCAACCTGGTCTCAGAATCTGAGGTCCTTTCATGACATTTTGAACCATGTATCTGAAATGTTGGTCCTGAAGCTCCTTTTGAAATGTACACTGCCCTGCTGGCTTCTCTCTAGGATGCAGACCCTGCTCATAACAACAATGTGGAATCTGACACCACTTGCCTACAAGCTGAGGCAAGCAGGTAGGAGTCCCCAGCCCAAGAGCCACGACTTTTGGACACTATTTCCTCCTCAGCAACTTTCAGAGACTCCATGTCCATCTGCATCCTATCTTTGTCAGTGGGCTCCAGGGCTTGAACATTCAAGGCCCAGTAACAAGAGTGATGATGAAGACAGCCCGATTAAGATTACCTTGTACTTTACTCTGGCCACTGTGGGGAGCATCTTGGAAGTACCTGAATTACTGCTTTACTCAGTATTATTTTAGAAAAACCAAATGATGAGTCATTCACGAGTTCCTTTGAGTAAATACTGCATAACCATTTCACTCTCAGGAAGTTTGTCAAAAATGTATTTCTTCTGTCCTTAAAACATTTATGTTGTCAAATCTACCTTCAAATCTACCGATAATATCGAACTGCTTAAAATACAAGGATATGTATTTATTAAAATACAAGGATACAAGCAACTTCCTGGCTTGCCAGGCACAGTCCTTTTCTATTTCAAGCAACAATATCATAGAACCTGTTCACTGTCATTTCAAAAGAAGGTAGAGTGTTCTGTCCCTCTTATTTCTATGGGAAAGCTGTTCCAAAAATTCTCTTCTCTTAGAGCTTGACAAATTCTCCTCATTTCCAGCCTAAATTTATTCATGGCCAGTTTACAGCCATTTGTTCTTGTGCCAGCAGTGTACTTTAGCTTAAACAACTTTTCCCCCTCCCTGGTGTTTTCTTTGCTGATATATTCATAGCTTCCCAAAAGTCACTCCCTATTTTCATTTTTCTGCAGTTTTTAAACCTTGTGTAATTTGTTCTAAAACTAGCTGTAGTGTCATAGACATGCTTTTACTATGGTTAAATCTAGAGACTTCATGACATAACGCCTCTGCGTATGCAGATCAAATTGACCTTTGCTATTTCAATATAGCACAATCATTCCATTTTCCTGTTGCTGTTCACTCAACCTCTGCTTTTCTATGTACCCACTACATTTCTACCTCCCATTGGGAACAGGAGTATTGGGAGGAGGAAGGGCAGAACAATTCCCAGATATATCAGTTTACAAGAGAGAGGTCATTTTTTAAAACTGATTTCCAGATTCCATTTCCTATTTGCCCTTCTTTTCCCTCAATTGGTGCTTGCATCCTGTTCCAGAGCTGAATCATTTACACATTTCTCAATTGTGCCTTCAAGTGTGCTTTTAGATAAAGGAATTTCGTTCATGAAGAGTAGCTCTAATACAGGTTTTCTCAACCTAGCTCAACTCATTAACTACTGTCACTGTGTAATATCACCGTCATTCCAGGAGCAGACCACCAGCAACTAGAACTGTAACTCCAGTCTGTTGCGTGCCTCAGACAGCTGCCCACACTTACCTGGAAGAGTCTTCAAAAACTTTTCTAGGATGCATCAAGGAAAACAAGCCCTATGGCTCATGTACATAGGGGCTAGTTAAAAATCTTCCCCATTTTGCCAGACGCTGAGCATTAAGACGAGAGGAAAAGGACTTAAGTTGCACCAGGGGAGGTTTAGGTTGGATATTAGGAAAAAATTTTTCACCAAAAGGATCATGGAACAGGCTGCACAGGGAAATGGAGGAGTCCCCATCCCTGGAGGGATTTAAAAGACATATAGATGTGGTGCTGAGGGACGTGGTTTAGTGGTGGACTTGGCAATGATGCGCTAATTGTTGGACTCAATGATCTTAAAGTTCTCTTCCAACCTAAATAACTCTGATTCTAAGACAAGGCAAGGGTAAACTGTCCAACACTCCCAGGAGTCAAAAAGGGTCATAATGTCTGATCAGCTATAAAAACTGAAGACAGACAAAGGGGAAGGATAAAGGAAATAAAGAATTAGAATTATAAAGAGCCATAATGAGTCAAGCCAAAAGACTGCTCAGGATCCTGTCTCTGAGAAGGTCCAGCTGCAGCTGAATAGAGAAGGTGCACACAGAGGGAGAAAACAGAAGCAAAAATCACTCCCTTTCACAGGGACTGAAAATCCTCTGCCCACCTTCCCCAATATATCCTTGCAGATTTCCTGCAGTCTTTGGTGAAAGATTTCCCAAGTCAGATATTGAAACTGCATCCTTCCGTTTAACGACCTTTGATGGAGGTATATACATAAATTTGGCTAATCACATTTTAAATTCATTTATGCTTTCAGCTTCCATGACATCCTGTAGCAACGAGTTCCACAATTTAATTATGGGCTGCTTGAAGAAATACTTCCTCTTGTTTGTTCTGAACCTGCCTGAAAATTTCTTGATGTGCTTGTATAGTAAGAAATAATGATTGTTGTTCCCTATTTACATCTTCATGCCACTTCGGTGGTCTATTCAGTATATTTTTAATATAAATATATATTGTATATACCTCTGTGATTTAGTCTGCTTCCCAAGGGGAGCACTTTAGGCTCTCCTCATATGGAAATTATTCCATACTGCCAGTCATGTTAAATGCTCTTCCCTGGGCATTGTCTTAACTGCATTTTAAATTTTTTTTGTGAGGGAGGAACTGGGAAGAGGCCAAACTGCCTGTATGATGTGTGGATACCCTGGGGATTTGCTGCTGCAGTGTGATGTTTTGTTGTCTCCCCTTCAGTGGTTTCTAAATTCTTGTCTGCTTTTTTTCATTGCTCCCAAACATGGAACTGATATCTTCATTGAATTACTCCACAGCAAGTTAGAGATCTTTTTTCCTGAGATGTGATAGCTAATTTAGAGCTCACTGGTGCATATCTGCAGTCACGGCTGTTTCTCTTCATGTGCAGCAGTTTGCAGTTATCACCACAGAGTTTCATCTACTGTTTCACTGAATAGTTGCTCAAATTTTATGAGGTCCCTTCTGTAACTCTGCAGACAGCTTTTGTTTTCACTAAGCTGACTAATTCCACATCATTTGCAATCGCTGTCACATCTCTGTTTTCCGCTTTCCACATCACTTACGAGTATGAGGAGCAGCAAATATCCAGCACATGACCGGGCGGGTCTCAACAGCTGGAGGGGATGACTGGATTTGTCACAACTGTCTTAAAGGAAGTTTGGCTCATCTCCTCCTCTTCTGGTGAAACAGTAGGCAGAGGGGCAACATGATCTAACCCACAAAACCATCTTTTGAATCCAGCTGCAACCCCAGAAGATTAGAGGCTAACAATGGTGTATAAACTAATGCTAAAAGAAGCTCTTGCTTTCTGCCTGGCTTCCACTCAACTTGGGCCTCTAATATCTCTCTTGGTGACTGAAAGTCTAGAGGCATTAGAAAGGGACAGAAAGAAGAAATTGGTTTTGCCAAGAGTACTGCCAGTGCCAAACCTCACAGTCAGTGGGCAGTGAAAGTTTTAACCATTGAACCAGAATTCAGGAGCATGTTGTGTGCTGTTTGCTGCTTCCCCATCCACACATCACCAATTTCTGATGTGTCTCTCACACCATAATCTCATAAATAATCCTCAGGGACATGTGTCATGCAGGCAGATTAATTTTGCTGTAACTTTTAAGTGGAACAGATCAAGGCAGTGTGAAATGTGTTTGATGTTTCCTCCAACAGAAAGTCTCGGGGTACAAAAATCAGCACAGCCATTCCTTCCCCTGCAGCAGGAGCAGCATTTGTCTGCATTCTCCTGTGCTCACTGTAACTGATTTGACTGAGGAAGCACTATATTATACTTTCAGAAATATCTGTCAAAACAGTAAGCTGAAATTTCTTTGGTTTATTGGAAAGCTTAAGACTTCACTTGATGAATGGCCAGTTTATGGTAAGATCTTGTACAGGTAGGACCATTCTGACAGTGACAGTCCCCCCACATACATCCCCTTGAATTAAGTTTGAGGGGTACCTGTTTCAAATACACATTCCATCAAATACAAGGCAGATTTTGAATTCCCTCTTTCCATTATACTTTATAATTCTATTATAAAAGCAATCAAATCTGCTTGGAAAGAGAGAATCAGTCTAATCTGATGATAGTTCAATATACAGAGTTTCATTATCATCACCAAATTTAACATCTTTCTCATTCTTTCCCCTCTGTTTTGTTCACTATCTCCTTAGAAATGTGAGCTGGTTTTGGAACAGAAAAGCTGCTGCCTGTCTTCTGTGGCAGCACAGTCCTAGATCTGTCACACCGTGAGAAGCTGCTGGGGCACTGGGTGACCTTTTTAATGCATCTTTTGTGGTTGACCAGTGCCAAAGCCAAGTAATAGTAACAAATTAATTGACCTCTGTCCTCTACTTTTGTGGTTTTGATGCTTGGAGCTTGTTTTCCAAACATACAAAGACAGTCCTTTAAGGCTTTATTCCCTACATGCTACCACCATTATAGTACAGTACCATACTCTTCCTCTGTGGCTGTATTCGTTGACGTCATTAGTCAGCAAACATTTTAGCATCCCATTATCTTTAAATACTTGAGCATTTCTGAAGTCAGACTTGATGCAAAATTTAGTACAAGCTTGACCCTGAACTAGCATCTCAACCTCCTTCATGGTTTTTCTAATTGTTTTCAAACATAATGACAAATTGCAGCATAAAAATCGCTACACTTGCCAGCATGGCATTGGATTTTCAAAAGTACGTGTGTCATAGTAGTAAATCCAGTGCATTGGCCTGCGCACAGCAGAGTGGTAGGTCTCAATTTCTTCCAGCACAATTATTTACTGTACTTATGTTTCTCCCCAAAATTTACAGAGATGTGATACAAACAACTACTCATATATTTCCCAGGAAATTATCTTACCCCCATAGCCAATTTAATCTAACTAGCTAAATTATATTTTTGTATTTTTATCTAGATCTCTCTTTTCTTCCATATTTGTTTTCCATTAAGTATTTTCTGTTTCCTTCCTTCAGCACATAAACTGTAGGCAAAGCAATTAGATCTTGGCTAGTTCTCTTGGCTTTTCTTTTCTTACTGTGGTTCCCTCAGACTCTTCCTGTTCTGTTCTCCCTCTGTTTACTGTCTCACAACCATGACTCTTCTCCACCACTCTGGTATAATGGTCTTATCCATAACTCTCAATCCTTTGAGCTCCCTTTACCTTACCTGCCTTTGTAGAATTTATTGTGCTGTGCAATTCTCCCAAGCTGTAGTGAAAGTGAGCTATCATCGTCTAGAAGGTATATATGGACTACTGAAGTAAATATTCATCAATCTGAAGCAGATCCAGTCCTCAAGCTTTGGAATTACATTAACATAACCCTTGTCTTGGAGAAAAAGACACTTAGTCACCTTTGCCTCTGACAGCACAGACAATATATGGTTTATCTAGAAGGCCAATTAGATTCTGAAGTACAGAACTTGTTCATTAAAAAAAGCTGCTAATTAGCATGTCTTCCCATCTTTTACTCATCTGTTGGAATTAATTTGATCTGTGGGAAGCACAACCAACAAGTCTTATCATCTGTCTTCATGACGTCTGCTCTCCCTCTTAATCCCAGAAGGCAATTTTTCTGCTCATATATGTATGTTTCTGTAAATAGAAAACCAGCCTTTGCTGCTTTTGCTCTGGTGGGCTTCTTATAACAAGTTTAGCTGAGTGAAAGGAATAATTTGAATCACAGCTGGCCCAAGTTGTGGTCAAGAATACAATACAGTACCACAATCAGCATTCTGGGCAGCCACTGTTCCTCTTTTCTGTGAGAAGCAAAGTGTCTGATGCCATCAGTGTTTACATTTCTTCTCCTAATGGAGAAATTCTCTTTTTGGTTGTACTGGCTAGAAATTCTCTACTGAGACACACCCCCATGATTTACCACACTCTGGGAATGAATGTTGACTGGCACCAGGCTGTGTGGTCATTATGTCTGTTTTGCGTTTGGGTTTGTTGTTTTTGTTTGTTTGTTTGTTTGTTTTTCTTTGCTATGAGTGTTTCGTGTTGTTTTGCCTTTTGGCGGGGGGGGGAACATGACAACAGAGTAGGGGGTGGGGCCGGGGTGAGGGGGCGATGTTACTGCTTATTCTTTTTCCAGTCGCATTTAAAAGAGCAAGGAAATCCAGCTCCAAGTGTGACCCTTACAAATGATTACACAGGTAGTAAGATTACACAGGTAGTAAGGCTGTTCTGAGCCCTAGTATCTAGAATCTATATTACGCTCAGAAGGACTGGTGTATTACATCGCTAAATAATTTTCCAGAAATGTGAGTGCAGCCTTTCAGCTGCACTTCTGAAATCATAATGCTCTCTCCCAGAGCAAGTGAAGGTGGTTGTCAGGAACCTTGATATTCCGGGGCTCCACAGGCCTGCCATGTTTATTAAGGGAGTCATTCTACATTTCAGATGGACTCAGTCACTTGGGCTTCTCGAACTTCTCCTTTGCTCTGGCAGTATCAGTATCTCAACCTGTCAAAGCACAGTCACCTCCATAACAGAAGCTCATACATAATCTTTTCGCCCTAGAACATTTTTACCTATAGCAATACAAGAAGAATTAAACCCACATTTTTTGCTGCAGCTTTTGAAAAGAAATACATCAACCATGGTTCTCAGAACTGGGCAGAAATTCTTTATTTATTTATTTAATTAATTGGCCATAACATAGAGAGAACTTAAGTTCTTTGAAAAGTAAAACTGTTATGTCGTAATAAAAGTTGATCATCTTTCAGTCTTCCTTTGCCCAAAGTATAACAATGTTTAGCAGCCTTTAGGATGTTTCATTAAGTTATTCACAATATTAACTTAGAGCATTAGTTTTATATTTGTAGTAATTTGGGGTCCTTTAGACTGTGTTATAGCTTTTTTACAGTGGGAATCTAGTGACAGCTAAATATGATTCCCTGTCATATGATTTGAAAAATGGCTTTATATTTTGGAGGGGTTTGATACTTACATTTTGGAGGTTTTTGATACATTAACATGATCAAAACTATAAATTGGAGATTTTCTCCTCTATCACAATAATAAGTCAAAGGCATACTTATTCTGTTTCCTGCTATTAATCCGCAGTTCAGGAATTTGAACAAGAAATGTATTCCTTATGCAACATAAAGGGATATAAACTGTACAACTATTTCAGAGGCATGATGGAAGTTCCTGACATAGTCAGCTGAGCCTTTGAAACTTCCAGGTTCTTGTTCTCCTACAGCAAAATCTGAAAGATAATGTAATATCGAAGTGTCATTGAGCGTACCACTATTATATCTTGCTCTCACTAACTTTCTCTACTCATTAGGATTAACATTTGCCATTAGTCTTTGGTTTTGGAATTTCTCTTACCAGAAGCTTTTAAAAACATGTTACAGAAATAGTGCACAGGGAAGGTTTGGAAAAAGTCCATTCTGCCTTGGAGCAAAGGGGTGAAATTGGTGACTTCTCAAGATGCTTGCTAGTCTTGCTTCTGTGATTCAGGGAAAAAAAAAAAAAAAAGAAAAAAAAAAAGTTGGATGAAAAAAGTGAAATACAAGAGAAAGAAAAATATTTTTTCAGGATTTCCTTTAAGCTGGTTATATAGGAAGTCCATTACATGCTCAAAACAATGTTTTGATCCGTAAGTCTTACAGTATCCTTGTTCTGTGAATTATGTTATCGGGTCTCTTCTATAAAAGATACAAAACAGCTCAAGGAAGATTTGCTGATATCAGATCTAGGATGTTTTTCTCATCCTATCTCTCAGACTGGGATAAGACTTGGCCCTTTTTCATCCATGCAGACAGACAATTAAGGTATTATTTCGTCCTGGGAAGCTGACTGCACTTGTTCCAGTCCGGCAGGTTTTCAATTTCCATTGTGCCTCAGAGACCAAGAGATGTGCTTGTCACCACGGAAAAATGCAAGAAAAGAAGAGCAGCTGAAAATTCCTCACTGCATTTCATTGTTGCTTTCAAGTGTAATTCTTTTGCCTCAGATATTGCACAAAATGTTCCAGTGCTACATCTGTAGTGCTTTTTGAGGTACAGGTTTCCTAGAGATCTGTGGTAGCTGACATTGCAGTGTGATTGCAACATATGCTCAAGAAATGTCTGGATTGTTTTTGTTTGCTTCTTCCTACCACTTTGTAACTAGTGGTCTTGACCTCAGTGTAACCAGGCTCTGAGAAAAGATGATTCATAAGGATGCTTCACAAGATTGAAATGATTCTTCCACGCCTACTCTGGTGGTTGGGTACAATGCCCTGTGTGCAGAATAAAGTCAACAGCAGGCAAGAATATGATAATACAGCAGTTGTGGCCTTCAGCAGGCACAGAACTATCATCATTCCATGGGATTCAGTTGAGCTATAGGAGTACACACAGACTGCAGATTACAGCCAAAATTACTTCCCTTGTGACTTCATGAGCCTGTAATGACACCATATACCATGGAGGACTTACTTTTGTTTCTGTAGAATTTGTCCAAGCCCTTGATGTATAGAGACAAAGAAAGACAGAAATGACAGAAACAGAAAAAGGTGATGTTTTTCAAAGTACTGGTGCAAACATGGTTTGTTTTCTTACAAAATATGGAAATATTCAGCCCTAAGATGAGATGCAGACTCAGAACCTCTTTATTTTATCATAGAATTGTAGAATCATCTAGGTTGGTTTTAAGACCAGGTCCAACCATTAACCCTACTCTACCAAGTCCACCACTAAGCCATATCCCCAAGCACCACATCTATACGGCTTTTAAACACACCCAGGGCTGGTGACTCAACCACCTCCCCGAGCAGCCTGTTCCAATGCCTGACAACCCTCTATATATGTCCAGTTTAAACCTCCCCTAGTGCAGACTGAGGCCATTCCCTCTTGTTCTGTCTCTAGTTACTTGTAAGAAGAGACCAGCGCCTACTTCTCTACAACATCCTTTCAGGTCATTTAAAAAGCATAGAAAAACCTGACTCCCGCCCCTTGGAAAATTATTGACTTTACCATCCATAAGCACTGAAAAATACAGACTGTAAACTTTAAAGAGCTTAACAGGTCAGAAATTAGTGATAGATTACATGGAAGGATAAAGTTGAAATTAATAAAAAGTAAATCTTGCAACGTCTTGAAGAGTGTCCATGAAAATATCAGGATGAAGCTTCACAGGTGTTGATTTCTAACCTAACTCAGATCCCACAGAGATTAGTGGTACAGAAGAATTCAGCATCAATACAACGCTACCCCAACTAATGCTGACAATACATTACATGCATGTTACCACACATTGTTCAACTTAAAATTCCAGCTGCTGGATATTGTTGCATCTTTCCCTGTCAGATTCAAAAGCCCTCTGCTACCAGCTGTAATTTTCCATAGATAGTCAGTATACACATATGCATATACATAGTATATACTATACACAGTTCAGTCCCAGCCTTCCTTTCCTCTGTGAGGATATGTCAGCAGTGTATCATCAGGTTTGGTTTCAGTGTGTGGCCTCCTTCTCTGGAGTGAGAATACACCATTAAATGAAGACACTGTTACAAGCACTATTTTATCAGTGCTGCGTACATAAAAAAAAATCCCTTCTCTGTCTTATTCTCTGTGTTCACCCACTTGATAAACCCATAGGTCACGCTGGTTAAGTTAACTAGAGCACTGCAGTGGGAGCTAAAGCTGAAGCACTTTGCTATGGATGACTCTAGATCCCTTTCCTGAGCCAAAGCAGTTCAAGATGGGGTTTCTCATAGTGTAGCTGTAGCCCATATAGCCCCACTGTATCTGCCGGCGGTTAGCTGAATTGAAGTGTATATTCTGGACTGTCACCATTTAATTAGGTGATTCAAATCATTTGTAGGTGTAACTTCATTACTTACTACTCAACAAGCCTGTGCTATCTGCAGATTTACCTGGCAAAGACCTAGGCTACCATTCAGATGTCCAATTAAATTATTAGATAGCTTCATTAAATTGATTAATAATCATTAAATTATTTTTTCCCCATTTTGAGATCTGCTTTTAAGACAATTTCTCATCCATTTAATATATGCCCTGATAATTGTATTTTATGCTACATTGCTTGTTTTTATATATTTCAGACCATATTTTGTGTGTCTGGTTTTTTTCCCTTGAAATATGTTTATAGCAACATTCCTTTATAAGTATCTAGCTGATGGTTTCTGAACAATTCCCTGCATTCATTGACATTTTCCAATTTCAAGTTATTCTCCTGTCAAAATTTATGTCAAAAATTTCTGTAAGCTCTGGGACAGTGACCCTGACAAAAAACTGGCATACATCCATTACTGCATAGTGCTATTTTTTGTTTGCATAAAGCAAGTGTGCCAAGATCATGAGTCACTAGGCAACTGCTAATTTATAGATCAATGCTGAGCTCATTTCTGTCTGTTAGCATGACATCCAGTCCAGAGCTGGCTGAAGAAGCTACTGCAATAATAAAACACTCTATAAGGAATGTCTTACCTGTTGTTTTTAGAAGCATTAATGAAGTTTTATTGGTTTGGTTTTGGTTTATTAATCTCCTTACAGGATGCTTTCAACAGCTATTCCCATGACAAAGTCATCTGAGATAGCTCATTCTTTCCTACATGTTATTGACAGATACCCAAGAAGCAGCTTGCCCTGTTCCACTGGGAATTTTATATAAATTCCTGGAGCTCATCCGAGTTCACCCCTCAGTTTTTACAGCCTGTCACCCAAAGCAACGGGATAATACAGCAATTCAGACAACCTAAACCCAAGCAAAATACAAAGCTCAGACATATTCATCTATGTGCCTCGGTTTAGTTCATTTACTTTAGAAAAATGGTGAACAGTTGTCTGTAAAAGCAAGTAAGCAGCAGAGAGAGCAGAGCCCCACAGCACTGACATTCATTCTCCATCATACATTCTGTGGCATGAGGATGCAGCCAGAGAGGCTGGGAAATGGCCTTTTCCACCCAGAGCTCAGGTAGTCAGGAGTTATTTTAGATAAAACACTAATGCATATGCATTTAAACTCATGACTCTGGATTGTCTGTCACAACTGTCTGTCACTAGTGACCTACTTGAGACAATACACTTTTATTCCCTTCCAGCTACACATCAAGCTATTCATACTGCTAACAAAA
>JAAGNO010023111.1:43897-70255 GCA_033439905.1 Ceryle rudis | reverse complement strand
ACTGTAATCTTTTAAATACTTACATGAGGTCTGTCATAACTGCTTCTTGCTACTTAACCTGATATTTCATCTAAATTTGCACTGATTTGCAGAGATAATACTGGAAGCACTTGGATTAGTAAATGGTGCAGTGAAAGTCAGAAATATTCCAGTGATAGAAAGCAGAAGCAGATGAAAAGCTGCACATAGATTACAAAGAGTACTCTTTTAAGAACAAAGACCCTTCTACAAACTAATACATCAATGACTGTTTAGCCATGCCAGTGAAACCAAATCATCTTCTAGCCTCTAAAAATATCTGCATCAGTAGAGGGCAGAGGCAGAAACACAGGCCTGTGATACACAGTGATCCATGAGAACCTCATGAACATCAGTTTCAAAAGTTCCTACAGTAGTCAGCAAAATTATAAAGACAATTCCATAATTAAGTATACAGCAACAAAGCACCATCAGCACTTAAACAGTTGCTTTGACTATGCTATGAAAAGATTCCAAATTATACTAAAAGGCTTTAGGAGAATTAGAGCAGAATGTGCCACAGCAGAAGGTGACAGATAACACACTTGAAACGATTAATTCAGCCTCAGTTATGTTTGAAAATCCTTTACATTAAAAGAGAAACTTAGAGCCTGCTGCCAGACATTTTTAAAAGACTGTACATGCACATAAACATTTTAAAGGCTTTATAAACCAACACAAGATTATCTAGCAGTAACATTAGCTAGCTCTTGATGAGCTGAGTGAATAATTAATATCATAATGCTGCCCTGTATGTTTGCTGCAGTTGAAGAGATTAGGAATATATGCACCCAGATTTTAGGTTGCCAGAGCAGGCACTCTAAGATGATTCAGTCACCTAGAAAGAACAGAAAGTGTTGCACACTAATGTTGATTTTTATAACAATTCCCTTCTGGTAAGAGAGGAGTTCTTTCCAGTCAAACAGAAATCCCTATACCCGAATTAGCTCATGTAGCTCTCCTCACTGCCAATAATGAGTCATTACGTTAGACGCTCAGAAACAAAAGCAGTTGCATTTTGCTACTGATAGTACCAGTGAATACCTGAATTTGGATTCAGTGTCCAGTTTTAATGTTTACTCATTCAATTACTGTTTAAAAAACATTAAGCAGATCACAAAATGGTATCAGTTGGTGTAGCTGCCTAAAGTAATTTACTGAGAAGGTTGCTGCTAACATTCTTTGTCAATGAGAAAGGAGTCATTTGCTGTTTTAAACAAGACCCTCTTTCTTGCAGGATCTGGTGTAATAGGAAAAAAGCACACACCCCTTAAGAAAAATTACATTAACGTTTCTCTGGAAAAGGCTCAAAGTAGAGGATTGTTTTGGTTTATGCCACGAATTAGAAAGTGTGCACTGTTTTCAGAGCATTGACATCTCCTTTTTAATGTCCCATTGTTCCATTATGTACTTGTTCTGATACATTAACTCAGGTGAGCAGATATTGGGACTCATGACTTGTCACAGACTTCTGCTAAAAGAAGCGGCTATATATACTTTTGTCTTCAGGTAACTGAAATATAGCATCTATGGTTAGCAAAGTCGAATATCAAGCCCGAACTTACTTTTTAATTTAGAAAAAAACGGAAGTTGTCTGCCTTATGTGGACTTGGAGTGACATCTGGTGACAGGAAGAAGCAGTGAAAGTAACAAGCTACAGACAGATTGATCTGCCTTGGTAGAACTACAGAAGCTACTTGAGCAATTTTCTCCCCCTCCATTAAAAATGTTCAGAAACATTAATATAAAGACTTTAACAGAAGTCTTTGCATTTTTCAATGAATGTAGCCTACTTACTCACAAATCAGACATCTTCTATGACATTTGTTTCAGTGAGGATCCAAGTTTCTGCTGAGCAATCCTACCTTCCGGAAAATGTTCAGCTGGTCTAAATGCATGCAAGACAAAAAAATAAACATAATGTTTTAATTATGACTGGTTTTAACTTGCTAAAATTAACCCAGCACAAATGGCTTAGTGAATATAGTCCTTTTGGTTTAAGGATGGCCTAATTTCCCTCACAGTTCTAAATGATTTAAGCCCAGCCACAGTGGGCTTCTGGGCTGCAGTTTGTCAGTCAGTTTACATTGCCGCCTGCAGAGAAACTGCTGCACAGGCGTGACACCTCCCTGAGCAAGGGAGAGACACAAGCCAGAATAAAACTCTCTAACCCTCTTTTTCTGACAGTTCACAAACCAGCTTATCAGCGATGCTCCAGCACCCTACGCACTAACAGAACAAGAGGAAATGTCATTGCCACTTAAATTAACGACCAGCACAGGGCCACATGCCTGGAAAAGGGATGGGGAAGGTCTCCAGAGTGTTGCTGTCAGACTGTTGTCCCAGCATGGCTGAGGAGCGCATGGACCCAGTATCCACAGGCCCATTTCACTGGGCTTACTGGTGCTGAGCCTCTGTGATGTGTTAATACCGCCTGCTCCTGCAGACTCCCCTCACTGACCTAACTGTCATGGCTGCCACCCCAGCGACAGCAGATCTCTCCCGCCTCACCCGCACGCCTCCTACTGGCTGCTGCTCTGCCCCACCCAGCCCGCAAGTGGTCAATGCATCACACGCTCGCCTCTGATTGGCTGCCGGCCCACCAGTGGGCGGGGCAAGGCACTTCCCTCCTACCCAGCCAGTGATGCTCTGGGCCTGGGTAGCGTGTCAGTGGCTGGCCTGAGGCGTTGACTGGGCCGCAGTGGTCAGAGACGTGGCAGGACTCAGTGGGAATGGCTTATATGGAAGCTCTCGGTGGAGGCAGTGATCCAGACGTGATGCTGACAAGGCCATGCCCCTTCTAGGTGAGGCAGAACAGTTCTCCAGCTCCCCTGTGGAGCCCAGAGGATCAGGCAGCCACCCGAGGCTAATTCAGGTCTAACATAATTTCCTTAGCTGTTGTACATGGAAAAATATATTCTTCATTTCCTGTCCTAAATTACTCGCTAGAGGGGCTGTCTGTCGTTAAATCCTGTGGCAGAAATTCAAAAGCAGCAGGGATGTGGTATATTAAGGGTGCAGTTTGTGTATACTGTTGTTAATATACCGTGTAACTGCTTTTAAAAGGAAAAAAAAGGCTGCTGCAACAATCACATTCTCATTACTAATAAGCATTTGATAATTCACTCTAAAGGATAATCATAGCAGCTGTGTGATTACTTAAAAAAGTTGTAACAGCGATTTTATTCTCTCAATTATATTCTGATATATTTTTACATACATGCAGAAGGGTTTTTATTGAGGTTTTTGGTGATTTATGAGCTCTGATGTTCCTTTTTACTGCATCTTTATGCTTTGTACAAATACAAAGTTCAATACAAGTGTAAGAGAGCGCAACACCTCGCCCTTCCTTATGAAGGTAGTCAGAATAGCTTATACTATACTATTTTTTGGACCTTAAGAATCTAAAAAAGTTCATTTAAAAAGTAACAGATCAAAGTGTTGCAGGAAATTTGAGTTTTATTCTATTGTAATCATTGTGACTCCATTAGAAATGCAGATTCTGGAACACAATTTGTTAGGAATTTAGATCTTCTTTCAAAAGTTTTTGGAAATCCCGTGTTGGCTGCACATCTGATAATATTACTGCACTTATAAGTAATAGTTACTGCAGAGAACTCAAGACATGATGCAAATGATAACCAAAACTCAAACCCTGTGGAAATAATTATGAAGCTGTTAGTAATTAGTAATTTGGTTTTGGTTTTAATCTTCTTTTTTTTTTTTTTTTTCTCAGTCCTTTTATAAATATCAATGTCCTTGCTAGAATATACAATTATTTTTGCATCTCTAGAGATGCAAGCTGTAGAGTCATCTCAATTCTGGAATGCCCCAGAGGTGGTAGAGGGCATGCATTAATAACAGCTTGTGGTGATCTGAACATTTCAGAACTGTAGGAAATGTGTTAGTAGTTAGGGTAGAGAAATGAAAATGTCACAAGAGAGTACCCTCACAGTAAATTACGTTTAAGGTACAATTCCCTACTATGTCTCTGTTTCTCGTGAAGTGCCCTGTAGAAATATTTGTCTATAGAAAGAGAAATGAGCTTATTATATAAATTTGATCAAAATACATCTCGCAGGTTTGACTCAGTCCTGCATTTTTGTAGAGCACGTATAATTATTAGCAGAATTGGGTGATTAAAACTGTGGAAATTTTGTCTACTATGAACTGGTTAGAATTTTAAAATGAAGTCCCACTCCAGCTTAAGGCATCTCCCTTTGGATGTCCACGGGTAGTTGTCTACATATGCATTTAATTTCTTGGCTCTGCTTACACTCAGTGGAAATAAAGGATGGGATTCAGCCGCATAGAGCCATCTATGTAACAGATTGTCTTATGAAAAGATTGATCAAGAGGGGTGAAAACAACAGCACTGGAGATGTTTTTCTCAGGCTATCCCAGAATTGTAGGCATGAAATATTTCCCAAATGTAACTACTCTCATCCTCATTGACAAATGATATACTGTGTCCCGTTCTGGTGTCCCCACCATAAGAGGGACATAGAGCTGTTGGAGTGCGTTCAGAGGAGGGCCACAAAGATGATCCAGGGACTGGAGCACCTTTGCTACAAGGACAGGCTGTGGGAGCTGGGATTGTTCAGTCTTGAAAAGAGAAGACTCCGGGGGGACCTAATAGCTGCCTTCCAATACCTGAAAGGTACCTACAGGAAGGCTGGGGAGGGACTTTTTACAAGAGCATTGACTGATAGGACAAGGGGAAATGGGTTTAAGTTGATGGAGAATAGATTGAGGTTAGATCTGAGGAAGAATTTCTTCAACACGAGAGTGGCAAGACATTGGAATAAATTGCCCAGAGACGTTGTGGCTGCCCCCTCCCTGGAGGTGTTCAAGGCCAAGTTGGACAGAGCCTTGTGTACCCTGATCTAGTTGAGAAGCGTCCCTGCCCACGACAGGGAGGTTGGATTAGATGATCTCTAAGGTCCCTTCCAACCTAGGCCATTCTATGATTCTATGATTCATTGGACAAAGTATTCAAATGATTTCAGACCTAGAGTACTGCCTGTTGCTCAAAGAGCTGAATGCTGCGTTGTGGTAAGTTAACTATGAGTTGTCATTCTAGATAAATTTAGCCAGTTTCCTGTCCCTTACAATGATGATCATATTCTTTTACAAACACATCATTTGTCTGTTCAAGGCAGGAGAAATTATTCAAAGGAGTCAGGATCTGGCGCTTCACTTAAGTATCCAAGAATCCCATTTTAGATATGTAACATATTACATCAGTATTTTTTAAAACTACAAGTATTACATTGAAACCTTTTCCAGGAAACTTGTTAGAATTAAGATATTTTAATGAAAATAATACTATATTTAAAAACAAGTAATAATTTCTTATGAACTATTGTAGCTGCTACTATTTTTTCTTTGTCGGTTTAATTGCAAAGCTTTCTAAATCACCAGAATTCTGCATAGATATTGTGGTTGCAAATTATTTGGAGCCACCTAACAATTTTCTGTGCAAGTTATTGTCATCTTGACAAAAAGGAGTGATATTCTATTATTCAGTTCTGCAAAGTAATACCTCTTCTTCTACTAAAGAAAATAGATCATCTACAAAAATGTGTAAATTTGCAAAAGCTGTATCTTTATTGCCATGAAATTTCCAGGTTTGAAAATCAGGAACCCTAACAAAGCAGAATGTATTTTGATTTCTCAATAACATGATCAAAAATGTAGATGTGAGTCTGGTCCTTGTTATTATTACTTCCAATTTGTCTAATGTATGGTATTTTAATAGCATGGTATATAAATGTGTCTAATAAGTAGAAGTGATTTGTAGAATTACTGAACAACAGAAAGTACAATTTTAAACTTCAGTTTCTAAGAATTAAGGTTGAAACATTTGGCACTAATTAGCTGTTTAAGTTTTCTGCATATGCAGAGTTAACTAAATCACTCATTTTCACAGACCTCTGAGATTCTTGATGAGGAAAAGTATGTTTTAGTTTTCTTATGACTGCATATTTTTGTCTGCACTTCAGTATTATGTAAAAGGCTTGCCATTTAATTTTTATTGTACTGTTTGGATAATTTTTTTTTTATTTCTTTTTTTTTTAAATAACTTGAAGATAGTAACTCCTGTTCAGGGGAAGTTTTGTCCTGGCGTTTTCTCATGCTGTCATATGATATGCTGTCGTAAATATGTTCCTATGAAAAATTGTCTTCTCCCTTTTAACCCCCCAAAACTAGTACTCTTCATGCTAACCTTTGAGTTGGGGGCTAGTCCAGAACCAGGGAGAGCTCTGTGATTAGCAGTTTGGGATGTAAAGGAAGAAGAAATGTGTAAATATCCATTTCTAGCAAAAGACCATTTATCTTTCTGAATTACCTGAGTCATCGTGCTCTAACAGGGTGACAGAAGTGCTTCAGCTCGGTCCACCTTTCCTTGGGAGAGGACATGAAAGAAAGGCAGAGGGAGATAATGATCTCAAGATAAAAGTAATTAGAGCAGAAGGAGATATTGATAGGGATGAATGAGACCATATCACTGTGAACGTTCAAAGCCATAAGAGAGAAAACAGAAATCAAAGCTGGGCTTGACGATAGGGAAGGAAAAGTAAGACTGACAGCTGACAAAGTACAAGCGTAATAGAGTGCTTCCAGAAATTATTATTTATTAGGAAGGACACTACAAACACTAGAGGCATCTCACTGCAAAGAACTGCAGTGTCACCATGGAGAGAAATGATTGACAGCAGTGATTCAGTTCCTGTGATATCCCAAGGGCAAGACATGGGCTGCAGCCAAAAGCTAATGAGTACTCATGACATGGGGCATGATCTGTTTGGTTTCTCATGCACAGTTGTGAAACTAAGGCTGGGGGACTAAGTGTATTTTCACTGTGGTATCATTTACAAAGGCTTTCCAAGCTAATTCCCTTTGGGCAAGATGCATTCTCTCTTTCCATGTCAAAAGAAAGCTATAGTTTACAACAGAGGCTAACATTATTTAGACTCCAGTCAAATTTGGTTTTACATGTGAATGATCTGCCTCTTAGCCCACAGGCTCTTCAGCATCTGCAGTGCTATATTAGATTAAAACTGTATTGTTTAAAACATTCACAGGGCTTACATACACTGCAGAATTTGCAAGAGGTTAAGCTTGCTGGAAACTTAATAGGAAAAATAGAAAGTGGTATCAGTCTGGCATTTCTAGCATGAGCATTTTGATTACTACCAAGAATTTCTCTACATGGTTTAATCTTTCTCCCATTCTAATAAAAATTTCTTATCAACTTGCATGGTTCAGAGTTACAGGCAATAGACACAGCCCTGATCATCCCAAAGCCTGTGCTGAAACTCCTTAGGGCTCATCTTTGTTGACTTCAAACTCCTTTCAATGGCTGTAGCCATGCCAAAGAAGACAGAAAATAGGTATCAGTAAGATTTGAGCAAATATTTCTTTTTCACTTCCTTTAGTATAAAGGGGGTTTAGTTTAAATCTGAAGAAGCCTCTGTTTGGTTATAAATGGAAATGTAAGTCATGTCTGCATTTCCAAACAGATACTAGAGAATCTATTAATTTTTCTTGGTTTGCAATAACCAGATCTTCCAAATCCTATCCCTGTACTTCAGGTGGAAATGGAAAATAATATATTACATGTATTACATGTATGTTTGAGTTAATTATTCTTCAACATAATCAACAGACAAGTTTCTAGGAAACTTAATGTGTTTCAGGGGATCCATTTCCAGTTTCAGTTCTGCAGGGTCAAAATTATTTTAATCTTGTTTCAAGCCTTAGGTAAATGCTTTGATTAATGGGCTTTTAAATGAAACTGCACGAAAAAGGAAGCCTTAGAAAGCCAGCCCACAGCAATGGACTAGGTAAGATACTCACCTATTGTGGTAAACAGAGTTTCAAGTTCCTTCTTCTTTTCATCCAGCAGAGGTGTTTGCAGAGCACCTTCCTGCTGAGTTCCCAGATTATTGTTATTGCCTATTCTAGCTGATACTCTGAAAGGGTTGTGTTTTGCAGATTAGAAAGCTCTTTCTCACCCATCTTTCAAGTTACTGTTTTCTGATTTCCAACTGCTTAGTTTGTCCCCCTTCCTTTAAGAACAGTACAAGCAACATAATAGATCAGAGTCTGACTGCAGTTGCAGTTACTCTAGAAGGAAAAGTCCCATGTCCCACATTTTCTCTACAGCAGTTTGTAGACATTCCGAGTAGGTTTTTAATGCACTTCAAGTGAGCTTTTTGCACATATGTCTATATGCAAGTAACTGAAAAAATATTGCTGATTGCATAAACAGGACCCCTTAGAAGAGCTTTGGTCAAGAGTTGATTCTTTTTATCACAAGTGCAGAGACCAAGGACTCTGCCAGTGCAGGCTTATGCCTTTAGGGTCGTATTTTCCTGCTTTACTTGCTGTATGTATATTATGTAGTTTCTAGGGAGCAGACATGTGCTCCAGTCACCTCATCTCTTCATCAGAAGTGCCTATAGTTAATGCATATAGAAATATTTTAAATAATATTCACACTGGGATGTGTAGGTAGAGTGAGCTAAGTTGCTTTCTTTCAGAAGAATTTTAGGGAAGTTTCATACTTGGGAGACAAATCGTTGCTCCTTATTCAAAAGTAATGAGGAGTTTATTCTCTTGCTTTACCTAATCTCATCTGTATAGCGGCTTGATGGATCCAAAAGATTTAACTCTTAAAAAAAGAATGCAAAAACAAAGCAAAGAGTAATTATTATGCCGCACAGTGATCCCATAAAGGGAGAGATATGATCCCTGCCTTTAGGGGTCTGAAGAAAAGCTGCACTTCTATTTTAACTGTACCCTCTAACTCTCTTTTCATGGCTGAGACTTGCATGATGATGAAGTCACATTGAGGGATCAGACCTGCCTGGGTGAAACAATGGTCTAATTGATATGAGCCAGTATAGAACAGAAGAGAATGTGCAGTTGCTCAGAGAAGAGTTGTCCCATTGGCCAAGAAATTCAGCTTTTTCTATTGACAGGTTTTGTTTATTAAAATAATATTTTTGAGGAAACATAAATAAGATCATTTTCCTACCATACTTTATCATAACCTCTTGCTTCTGAATCCTAATGGGGTCTTTTTATCAGCCGGACTGTGAACTGGCCAAGCTGCAAAAGCTGAGTAAAACATTGAGTAATAAATCTCTAAGGAGTAAGAATATGGAAACTAAAAACAGTTCATTACAATGAAGATACAGAAAAGACATGTCTCAAAAAGGCATTCTTACAAAAAATAAAGTCACTAGAGGAAAGAATAACATTGTGGAACAGAAAATTGAATACGTTTATTTCACTGTACAAGAACAGTATCCCTTTCAGAGATCAATAATTGGGTATGAAGGTGGCTGGTGACTAGTAGATTAATAACAGGACTTGAAGCCTGTCTCACATTTGTTCTTTATAAGGTCCAAACTAGGAATATTGCAAATATCATTAAAGTGGCAGCCCTTATGTGGTCAGAATTATTGAAGCCAGGCCAGCTTCTAGTAGACAGATGCTGCCATTCCTATTACTGGTCATCTCAGTAAACAGGAAAAAGATTGAACAAAAATAGCTGGGATGAGTAGTTATATTGGACCAATGCTTGGAGAAGTTTTCTGGGCTTTAGAGATCTAGCAAAGTGCTGTGGGTTGTTTGGGGTTTTGTTGTTGGTTGGTTGGTGGGTTGGGTTTTTTTTGGTTGGGTTTTCTTATTTTTTGTCCTGTAATTCCAGGCTGATTTTAATGGCTTCTTTTTCTTGTCATTCTTGATTCTGGCTTAGGACTTCATGAAACAAACTCACTCTGAAGTCAATGGCCAGCACAAAGTCTACACACAGAGAATCCTTCATAATAGGGCATGTGAAGGATATCAGTGATGCCATAGAGCTAGTGCTGGATGCCAGCATGTATATGAAGCTCATTCTACTGAATTTCTATGAATAGAGAGTTGGATGTCTCTCATCTGATGAGTAGACAGCTGTCTGTTCTCTGCTGCTCTCAGGACATCTAAGACATACCATTCACCTGGCCAGCTCTTGCTGTGTTTTCTCTCTAAGACCAAGGAACAGTGTTCCTATCTATGAATGTAGTACTAAGAGTCTGTAGAGCATCAGACCCCAAGAGAATCAAATCATTTAGATTTTGCTTTTGAGTGGAAATAGTATCTTGAAGTAGTACTGTTTCAAAGCTGGTTATTAAAGAGAGGGAAAGACTGTCGATCATCTCAAGGAAGGAAGAACTGATGGAGGTGTGGGAGGACTGAAACTTACCGTGAGGTTGGTTCTTTCTTGCCACTGATTTCAGGCCAGTGCCTCACATTGCACCCAATTCCAGTACGGTTTCATTAGTGCTGCACTTTGGACTGACATCATTATGAATACTAAGTAGCAAACTACGACCTTCTCTTACTTGAGGCGGTGATTCCCTTACGTTAATGATTACAGAGCAACACTGAGGGTGAAGTGTATGAAGTTTGGTGTTACGGATCAGTATAGGACCAGTATATCCACATGTTTAATTTGCTAATATATTTCTTGTTGATGGAATTGGAAACAGTGGGAAACATTCACTTTGAAGGTTTATCAAATAATCCATGGCAACTTCTAAACATACTTCAAACTACAACCTGTTTCTGATGATTCCAAGTTAAAAAAAATTAATTAAATAAATATATTATGAGGATCTGGAGTATTTTGAAGCATCTTGATTCTGGCTTAGGACTTCATGAAACAAATTCACTCTGAAGTCAATGGCCAGCACAAAGTCTACATACAAAGCATATTTTTGTTAAGCATATTTTTGCCTAAGGACATGGTTTAGTGGTTTTGATAGGGCTAGGAATAAGGTTGGACTTGATGATCTTGAAGGTCTCTTCCAGATGAAACTATTCTATGATTCTCTGATTCTATGATCAGTGCTCCATAGACTCCATCTGCAGATAGCTGACAGGTAAGGAAACTCTCTCTCCCCTCTCCTACTCTTAGTGGTGTAGTAGGATGAAGCTTTGATTCCACAAAGACTAACTTTTTTGCTTTTGTTTTTTCTCTTACTTATTTATAAAGCCCTTGCTTTTAAAAAAGGAAGCTAAAAGAATAATCAAGCTATCCAGTTGCTTTTTAACAAGACTGATAATGATATTCTAAGTTCCTACAACAGCTATACCTCTAAAGAAGCATTGGAAGTTACTTATATAATCTTTGTGTGGATCACCTTGACGCACAATTGAGGGGAGATTCAAATTTAGACTGGCAGTATTTCAAGGCCTGTTTTCTGCTTGAGTACTCCAAGCTTGTCCACCTCAGGTATGCCTCTTTTTGTGTTCAGGGATGTTTGTTAGAGCTGCCGGCAGTTCTGTACTTACAGGTTCCATTTGAGGTTGTTTATAAATAGCACTCTGCTTATTTTTAATGCCTCTTTCTCAAGCCAAGGGTCTTTTTCTTTTGGCAAGGAGAAATTAATAAATTACTCTTGTAGGGATGAAAGCCAAACCAAAGGTTTTTGGACGAGTAATCTTAGCACTGAATCTTTTTGAGGAAGAGCAATATTTTTACTAGTTGCAGTAAGGATTTTGACTGTTATATCTTCTTTTTTAAGAAAGCTTTCCATTGATTGAAAAACTGGAGAACCATGTTGGTTCTCTTTCTAAGGTGTCTGATTACCCCATAATCTTTAAGGAATCTTACTGTACCAGATGGTAGTACTGGAGTTTATTGTCTTCCTAATCAGACACATGGCCACATATTTTTTAAGTGATTTGACTTGTGTACCACAGGAAATAGGTGCTTCTGCTAGGAACGGGGAGCTCCTGCTCCCAGGTTCCTGGCTGGCCAGTGGACTGTCTCCTCTTTCTGAAGTTTGACTGTAGAAACACTCTAGGCATGATTGTGCTTAGTACAGTGGACCTGCTCATTTGCATATTGAAGAAGGATTTAAACAGGTTTTAAATATGACAGTGAAAATAGAGAAAAGGAACACAATGAATTACATATGATTAGATATTGCTGTTTGATGCTTAACTTTGAATGCAGCATAGGTTAATGTATCTCCACTTGAGAGAACAAAGTTATAATGAAATGACCTGGACAAGCTGGAGAAGTGAGCCCAGGTGAACTTCATGAGGTTCAACCACACCAAGTGCAGGGTCCTGCACCTGAGTCAGAACAATCCTCATTAACAATACAGGCAGGGGGTTGAGGTGATAGAAAGCAGCCCTGCAGAAAAGGATTTGGGGCTTCTGGTGGATGAGAAGCTGGACATGAGCCAACAATGTGTATTTGCAGCCCAAAAGGCCAATCACATCCTGAGCTGCATCAAAAGAAGCATGGCCAGCAGAGTGAGTGAGGTGATTCTGCTGCTCTATTCTGCTCTGGTGAGACCTCACCTGGAGTTCTGCATCCAGCTCTGCAGCCCTCAGCACAGGAAGGACATGGACCTGATGGAGCGGGGCCAGAGGAGGGCCACAAAAATGATCAGAGGGATAGAGCCCCTCTCTTAAGTGGACAGGCTGAGGGAGTTGGGGTTTTTTAACCTGTAGAAGAGGAGGCTCCAGGGAGACCTTCTTGCAGCCTTCTGGTACCTGAAGGGGGCCTACAAGAAAGCTGGGGAGGGACTGTTTACAAGGGCATGTAGTGATAGGACGAGAGGCGGTGGTTTAAAACTAGGGAAGGGTAGATTAGATTAGATGTTAGGAAGAATCTCTTTACTATGAGGGTAGTTGAACACTAGAACAGGTTGCCCAGGGAGGTGGTGGAGGCCTCTGGAGACATTCAAGGTCAGGCTTGATGAGTCTCTGAGCAACCTGATCTAGCTTAGGATGTCCTTTCTCAGTGCAGAGAGGCTGGACCTTTAGAGGTCCCTTCCAACCCAAGGTATTCTATGAAACAAGCTAGAGGTATTGCTTGTGATTATTTCTTCTGAATAGGAAACATAAGAAAGCCACGTAGATAGCACTGAAAAATTCAGTGCAAAACAAGATGAAAATACTACTAACTTCATGTTCTCCTCTGTGCATTTCTTCACACAGATTTAATTCTCATGATATAATTCAATTACAGTTCTGTATCTGAATGAAAATAAACCACATCTTTAGAGTGCACAATCAAATTCTGGAACTGAAATTTAAAGAGAAGTTTCAAATATTTCTGTAAAAAGAAGTTTTCAGTGTAGCAGAATAAGTGCCTACATTTTAAGAACTATTTAGTGTAGTATTGGCCTGTGAACAAATTTAACTCTGTGATTATAAGAAAAGATTTATTTGTAAAGCATTAAATAATTTAGGATTATTAAGAAGTTTTACCCAGATAGAGGTGGTTTCAAATCGCCCAAAGTCCCTGTTCTGGCTCTTGGACATCAGAGGTCCATAGCTTGGTAAAAAATACCATGCATGAGAATAGGTTCAAATTTCTGCTGTTAGAATCTGGGTCTTATCTCATCTGTTCCTAATATTATTGTGAAAACAAAGTAAGTGCTGTTCTGAATGGCCATATTCCTGAAAGTGGAAAGCAGCAGTAGAGGAACAATGCAGAAACAAACCAAATCCTGCCTGCATGTGTACGTATCTGTATTTCATCTGTATCACAGGAGAGTACATGCGTGTGTCAGGACAGTCACAAGGTGGATTTGTATTCATGCAGATAAGTCCCAAGTTTTTCTGGGGAAGAGAGGAAGTCTCAGCTTTGAAATTTGTGTGCTTCCACTTATTTATTTCACTGCCTTTCAAGAATCAGTTGAGACTTGTGATGCAGCCATGATCTTTGTCATAAGCCCTGGGAAACAGCTGACCAAACCAGCTTGTAGAACGGTCTCAGCAGCGGAGCCTTAGGATGGCCAAATGCCCACTTTTAGCCATGAGCAGAACTCCTCTTGAATCCATTTCTTTCTCTGCAAACTGAGCAGTTTGCTGACTTGAGATGTGTGACTGCATTGTGATGATTTTAGTATGGTTAATACAGTGCTTTTGATCTTTTTATGTATGTTTGCTATATGTACATGAAAGTTTATATATATAAATGTATGTGTGATTTCTGTGTGTACTAATCAGAGTTGAGAGCCTGAAGGGAACTGGAAGACCTTTTCAATCTTGAAAGCAAAATCTTACCACCCTGAGGGACAGGAGGAGCTCAGGACCTTTTAGCTGCTAAGATCAAAACAAATTGCCTGGATTCAGAGCACGCCCTTTCTGAGATACAGTATTTCAGTTAATGGCGTAACATGGCTCAGCATGGGTTTGGGGGTATTTTTAGGTTTTGAGGGGGTTTTTGTGTGCTTGAGGGTTTGGGACGGGGTGAGAGGGCGGGATATGGTTTGATCCAGAACCACTGTAGCTACAAAAAACATTCGAAGGGAGTCAGAGATGATCTTGTGGATCGATCACTTAATTTTTTTTTCCTATAAATCTTGAGCTAAAATTTATTTCCCCCCATAGCTGAAACACCACTACCAAGCTTCTAATCTATTCCACTACATGAAACAGATTTATTCACCCCTCATTATTCTTCATATTATGTTGGAAACACAAAATGACCATCGCTCTTACGGCTTTACTTGAAATTATTTAAGGTAGTAAACTACATTACACAATTCAACTACCCACTTCCAGCACTTATTTTGCCACGTTGGGAAGTCATTTTGGCACAGATAATGATTTTAGGAGCATTTTTTGTATTACCTGTAGAGAACAAAGCTTTGCAGTGAAGCTCCCCAGTGCACTCTGTACTGTGCTGGTAGGATATACTCCGGGTTGTATGAAAAACTGTCTCATTGTATTAGCTCCTAGTGTGGATTATCCAGCTCCATTAGAGCCCATTCCAGTTGGTGATAGGCAATTTATGCATCTTTCCTGAGAAGCATCAGCTCCAAACTGTTCTTAAATTGAAATGTCATGGTCTGATGTTCATTTTTGGCAGAGAAGTCAACTAATAATTAATCAAATCCTCACACTAAGATGCTGACACTCAAACTACAGTGTTGTAAATCACCAGAGATTACATCCTTATGAAAAAGCATTTCAAGAAGAAAATAAGTTATCAAAAGTTTTGTAGTATTTGTATGGGGTTCTGGATCTGCTGTCAACAAATATTGTACTATTTTCTCTTGTGCTTTTGCTCCCACCTTAAGAATCTTCAGCAAAGACGAAACTTGTCATTCCAGAGGCAAATAAATAGGGTTTTTTAGTATTGTTATGTAATACAGGACATGGAGATTACTCTTACTGATTATAAAGAGGCAGGAAAAAAAAAGTCTTGCAAGTGATCTCATGATTACCAAACATGGGTATTATTATATTATTAGCTATAGTCTGTTATCCTTAGTAAATATTATGCAACACATAATATTTATATTGTCAAAATGTCTATTCTTATCTTTCACCTGCTTTTGCGACAGCATAATGAAAATCTGGAGTCTTTCCCTATTTCTTCTCTTTGGAGTTTCTTAGTAAGAAAAGATGGAATCTCTCTGTTACGTATGCAACCCTCAACTGCCAGTTAAGGAAAAGCAGCTGCTGCGAATGCTGGAGGGTAGTTTCCAGGGTCTGGAAGTGCATACACAGTATGCTGCACTGTGAACAGAGGAATCCTATTGTTCAATAAAGGATAGCACAGATGAGAGCAGGCAGAAAACTGCTGCTCTCTTTTCCTCACTTGTTTCATCATTTTTCTATTCATGTTCCTTCTGTTTTTTTACTCTGTTTTTATTATATTTCTTCATGTTACCTCTGCTTCACTCTTCACATCTTTGTGGCAAAAGCATGACTAGTGCTTTCCAGTTTGTGTCATCATCTTCTTGTCCTTTCCTTGCCCTTTCTCTTTTTGCTGCAAATTGGATCTTCTCACTCACCATTTTTCATCAGTGCTCCCCACTAGCATTTGTGGGGACTGATGCAGGGCTAGTTTGGAAATCTGCACAGTAACAGCTGCAGCATCTGTATTTCTGCCTGTGGAACAGATCGGCTCCATGGTTTCTTCAGCCATTTATTTTATAATTTTCATTTGTATTTGTTTGAACGTAATATCATTTTCCTATTATTTTGTTCTTCCCATCTCAAAGCATAGCATAGGGTTTCTGTTCTTTCGGTTTCAGTTCTAGCAATACAGCATCCCAGGCCCTGGCTTGCAAGCCTTGTCCTAACTCTAATTCACTGCTTCCTTTGTCCTTAAATTTAATCCTACTCCATTTATTTCTGGTGTCTCCAGATACCTAGCCCTAAACATAGGGTCCCTCTGGCATGGATCCTTAGTTATCAGACCAGTCATAAACCTAAAAACTGTCAATTCCATCCCAATAACAACTTCCATTTCCAGACTGTAAAACAGCCAGACAAGAAGGAATATATTATTTCATGATGAGTAAGAAGTTATGAATAGAAGAACTATTTTCATAGACTCACAGAGTGGTTGAGGTTGGAAGGGGCCTTTGGAGGTAACCTCATCCAACCTGCCTGATAAGCAGGGTGACCTCAGGCTGTGAAGGACCATGTCCAGACAATTTTTGGATATATCTAAGGATGGTGATATTTCAGATAAGGAAATTTTCATTCTGGCTTGTGAAGGAAAATAATAGAAATTAGGAAAATAATGTCATCGCAACTTTTCTCTAGCCCTCATTGCTCTTCTTGTTTTCTTTACAACTTTTGCACAACTGCTTTTCTCTTTCTGCTCTGAGAAGAAATCAGATTTTTGAGTGGCAAGATTGTGTCTTCAAATGCAGTATCTATATTGCCCTGTTTTGCTTTTTTAATGTTGATATTATCGTTGTTATTGTGATTATTATTAATTGGTGTTAAATGCTACAGCATAACATTTAATCAATTGTTAATCAACACCAATTATTAATTGGTGTTAAATGCTATAGCATAGATGAAGATGGGCCCTGTCCCACAGAGCTTCTACTGTGATTTTCCTTTCAATATCTCTCATTCTGTTGGAATAATGACACCATAAACTATTTTCTTATCCATTATTCTTTGCTTTTCCTGCTTGTCATCTCTTATCATAATTCATAGGTATATTTTCATGCTGCTTAAATTTGTTTATATTTTTAAGGGACAGTCTCAATCAAACAAAGATATGTGGCCCTTCCTTTAATCTTTGGAGCAGTCTGACAGAAAAAAAACCAAACCACTTTTCTTCTCTCTAACAGTCTAAGCATATGTGAATGTCCCAGAACAGAGCTTCTGAAACAATAAGCTAGGGCAGAAGGCAAAATCATCAGTGATCGTGAGAAGTCATTCAAGCATAGTAACTGAAAGTTTGGAAAGATCTTGTGAAATATGTGCTGTATGGTTTGGATCATTGCTGTTAAGAGAAAAGACAGTGTGTAAATACTGTAGATGGCCATGAGGTGGCATATACAGCCTTGAAAGGAGCTCTGAAACTGCTGAAATCTGTCTCTGTGGCATTTCTGCGTACTAGGAAGCTCAACAAAGAGCTTTGTCTACTCGGAGTAGTTCGCAGACAGGAGTCTGAAGTGTCTATGACAGATAATTAGATCTGTCTGATCTTTTCTAGATGTGTGAGGAAGTGGACAAATACTTTGGGTCAAGATGTGTCCAGGACAGGACACAGAAGGGAAAAACACTTGTCATGTTTCGTGACTCTGTCATTGCAGTGATTTAGGAATGATCACATTTCATCAAAATTTGGAAAAAGAAAAAAAAAAAGAAAAAAAAAAGAAGTCTTAAAGGTAATTAAGTATTTCTGATTTTTCTAGAAATGTGGCTTAACCTAAATTAGACCACGTCCCCCTTGTGCTCCCCACAAAGAAGAGACATTTCTCAGCTCTTCTAGGGTTCATTTAGCACCAGCCCACAGGGCAGTCAGCATGGACTCCTGGCAAGTTTGTCAGCATATATATAGCTTGAGTCTAGCCACTGCACATACCACCTTCTGCTTGGCCTTGGTGCCATAGACAGCCTGGGGACACCCAGTTTATTGCAGTGTGGGAGAAAGAGGTTGGGAGACACAAGTCCAAAGGATATTTGGCCTCCTAGGCTCCACAGTTTATGAAATTACTTGTATTTTGGATTTCACCGACTTTAAATATTAGCCAGCTACAAATGTTACACTTGACAGTGTAATCTTTTTTTGCCAAAGTATATTTGTTTCATTATAAAACATAAAACCAGAACCATAATATATACAGAAATGCATAATATAAAAATACATGAAGATAATAATATAAAAAACCCCATTTGTATTAATATGTATTATATACATATCAGAGCACTCATTTGCCAGCCCAAGATGTAGCCTGCCTGTTACTATGTTCAGCATCCCTGTTTTATTACCTTGTCTACAACCCTAAGCTAGAATTAGAAGCATTAAGTGCGTTTTCTCCCTCACTCAGGAAAGTGGTAATTGCAAAAGTTTTCCTTGGCTGCTGTGCTCCAGCTTGAGCAATGAATCCTATCTATCAAGTCAACTACCCAGAAGCTAATTCAATATTCAGGCCATGGAAATGCCTAGAACGTGATGCATCTACTTCTGGTAACTGTTTGTGTTTGTAGGCACTAGTTAGCATAAATTTAAGAATAAATTAACATTTCAATTCAAAAGTCATCTTTGACTTTGGGTTGTGTCAAGAGGGTCAATTCCTCAGAACACAGACTCTGCTCAGCTGAAGTACATGTTTTCAAAGACAGTAAGAAGATTCCTCTTTGAATAAATATCTGTGCTTGTTTAGGCACAGCATGAGGGCGAGATCTGCCACGCTGCTCTTTAGCCATTAGTCCACACTAAAAGTAGTTTACTTCGTGCAGTTTCATATCCACTCTTGGTACAGCAGGATTGAATGAGCGTTGCAAATGGCAATATGTATACACCACAGAGGTAATCTTCACCTTTAAAATCCACAGACTAAAGCAACATAAAATGACTGCTGCTGAGAAATACACTGTTGTAAGTAAACAGATTAAATCTCCCTATCATATGTATCCTCTGAGTAACAGATTCTGCTTTACCCTCTTTTTTTGCAAGAGGACAGAATGGGAACTGAGTAATAATTTTAGCTGTGCACTCTGATAAACCCCCCAAACTTTCAGATGCTAACAGAGACCAACATCTACCTTCTTGTAAAGGAACTGAGATTGTTTCTTAGAAGGAAGGAAATGAAAGCTCATTTGGAAGGTGTTCACGTGATGGATTAGTTTGGGACAGCGCAGCAATGAAGGCACTGCAGGATTGTCATCCATGCTCTCAGGACCTAAGCTAGTCTTTCACAAACTTCTATCTTCATGCTGGAATCTGACAGCTGCTTACTTTACAGAGGGTATCAGAAAGACAAGTTTATTAGCCTGTGTGAGTCTGTATGGCGAAGGAAGTCTAGTGGTGGAAAGGGATAAAACTGACACATCTTCATGGAAGGAGATACCTTTGATACCAAACTTAGCTAAAAACCAATAATATATTTACCCCGTTTCACCCACTTTAGGAATGTGGGCTTCCTTAGAATGGGGAAAATGTGACTGGAGCCATTGGCATTGCGAGTGGTTTGTGTTGTGCACTGGTCCTGCCAAATACATTGCTGAGTTTGAGTATGTTACACTGGTGTGAACTTGGTTTTTCCTACTGTGATATGAGAAGGCAAGCTTTGGATTTCACAATCAAGATTTAAAAAAAAAAAAAAAAAAAGGCAGATTAAACTATTTTCAACTAACAAACTTACAAGACCAGGTTTAAGTTTGATTCTTTTCTTTCCATTCTGTTGTCAGAGCCAAATAAAATTTCTATGGAAGTCAGTGAGAAACTTTCTACTCATCATAGTGAGATTTCGATCACACTCTTACTTGGTACTTGTAAAACACACAGCAAAGAAAGCAAAGATCTCTACATTACCGATTAAATTAAATGCCTCTGAAAACTAAGTCCTCTCTCTCTAAAGTCTACTTTCCCTGTGTTACCATGCAAAGTAAAACTTGGAGTATTGACACTGCGAAGGGTCTTTTTCTTACGTGGTCTTGCAGGAGCAAATGACTTTTAGTTGTTTGATTTAAATTGTGAGATGTGCACAAAAAAGAAAATGTATTTTATACTCAGCTGGTATTCTGAACAAGATTTTCCTTGATTCCTCCTATTCATTTTTACAATCACATAATGCTGCTGTTTTACTCATCTAATTGCATAACTTGCTGCCAAGGTAGAAGGGCTCATTTCAGATGTTGAGTTTGTCTGTTAGAAACAAGAGAGGATGGGGAAGTGGGTTGTTCAGCTGTGCGGAAAGGAAGCAGTGAATTGAATTCACTGATGAGTCAGGTCTGCCTGGTCCCATGGTCCAGTATTAGGCTGCTCTATCATGATTGCTGGACTTCGGGACTTTCAGTGCTTAGGTGTACTTATTTTGACTCTAGAGAGAGTTCTGTATAGCACACAACAATCCATACAAGCAAAAACATGCAGTGCTTTGATTATGAGGCAATTAAACTCAATTTCTAGTAGATCTGCATTACAGAAAGATGACTTCCTGACTTGATTGCTATTAATTTTCTAATCAAACTTCTCTCGTTTTACTCTCAGTATTAATTATTTAATTAAAAAACAGAAAGTGTGCACATTTCAAATACCTTTTGTTTTATATCTCTCAAAGACAGTGACTGTTTTCTGTGTGTAATATAATTGTGGTAGAGGTAAAGAGAAGCACAGAAAGATTTATTCTCATGTTTTCCAACATTGTGATGAAGTCTTGAACATGGCACCAACAGTAAAGGTCAGGCCTCAGATTTCTCGCTTAAATGAAAAACAATGTTTTTGGTGGCTAAGGCCAATATTTGGTCAGGTACAGGTGAAAAATTGCTGTCAAATTTTCAGTAGGAGAAATTTATCATGTAATTGTTACTTTGTTATTCAGGTTGACCCATGACCTAAACCACACACAAAAGTAAAAAATAACATTTCCATTTGGGCTTCATTTCCATGTTACTTACATTTACTTAGCGTCACTAGAACTTGTGTTCCACTGCCTGTCAGTTATTATGCAATGAGAATTACAACTATTGGACTGAATCTTAATTGTATTTCCTATTGTGTAAATGACAAGTAATTTCAATGAAAAACAGTTTAAGAATGAATCTGAGAATAGGACATGACCTAAACTATCAGTCTTTCCTTTGAATTTTATGAAATACATGACTTCATGCCATTGTGCCAGTTGTTCTTGATAAATATGTGATTTTGTAAGGTCTGACATGACAAGAACGTAGCCTTGTAGCAGGCTACAGTTTTACCTTCAGAAGTACATATTGTTATAATAGCTGCACAGAAAAACACTTCTTCAGGTGGACATAATTCTAATACTGCATCATATGCATAATGATTGTGTGGCACCTTCAGTAGCCACCTTTTCTGATGAAGCAGGCCTAGAAAATATCTGATAAGTGAAACTGTGAAATATCCAAACTGTCCTCTTTTTAACTCTAGTTTGTGAATGGTTTTATTTCTTATAGTTGCCGGTTATGTAATCAATCTCTCTTTTTCTTTTTTTTTTTTTTTAGTTCCAAATAAACTTTTTTTTTCTAAAGCTTATTTAGAGGCAATATTCAGAAACAGGAGAATAACAGTTCTCTTTTTATTTTACCAAAGTGCCACCTCTCAAGTGATCTATGTTAGCAGTTTTCTCACTTTGCCTTTCCCTAGGGATCTGTTGCCCGTCACTGCTCAGCTCCACTCTTCTCATACTGCTCTTTCATAATGGAAGATCTGCCAGTTCCTTAGTGTTGGTAGCATCTGTTCCCATCTCTGGTGAACTGGTTGACTGTCAGACTCCCTATCTTACCCAGGTCACTTTTATTTCAGGGAGAAGTTGGTGAATAAGTGAAAAAGAGTCATCATAGTCTTTACTGTTTTTTTCACTATTTCATGTTAGTTTGGATTCATATTTTATAGTCTTTTTATGGTTTACCAGTAAAATAGTATTTGTATTTGCACTCCATCGGTTGAAGCTTTTTTCTTTTGAAGGCAGACATGGATTTGGCTGCATGTCCAGTAAAATCATCATTTCTGATCTACTTTTGGCCTAGGTTTTGAATTTGAATGGGAACAGCATGAGCACACTGTAGGACATCTCTAGACTCAAAACCACTTCAAAAGCCTATCAACAGCTTTAACTAAATTACGTTCTTAGATAATATTTATGACCTGGTGATAAATTAAGCATTAAATCTCTTTTTTTTTTTTCTTAAAGAACATTTACAAGCCTAAATATTCTTGCATTGTGACTTGTGCTCACAAGACAGAATTGGGCCAGGATTCACACAGAGGAACAGAATGGGGAACTAAACAGGGATCATGAATACTGTGGTATTATTAGCAGCCTACAGTTTTGGTGTTTGTTGATATTGTCTCCAGTTTGAATCACAATATTGCAGTGGTATCACTTTATCACCCATCTGACCTTTATTATGCCAACAGAGTAATATGTCTGGAGCGCACTGCCTCCCTCAACAGACCCAATACTAAGCAAGGGGAGTCCCAAGCACTGGATCCAATTAAGTCTATTTAAAGATTAAATGTGCCTGATTAACCAATGTTTCTTTTGTAACACTTTTGGCCATATAACTATTTTCAAACCTGCCTTGTCTTGCAGCCCAGCCAGGTATATTTTGATGTGAGCCATAACCATGTGATTACTTTTGAGGGCATTAGAGACCTAATCAAACTGCAGTTCTTCAGCCTGAGCTGGAAGCAGATGAAAAAGTCCAGGGAAGATATAAACATCTTACATAAACACAGTCCCAACATCCTCAGCTGACATCATACACAACCCGTGACATCAGGTACATGTCAGCACTTGAAATTCTTGAAAAAGCATTCTAATCATGACTACAGTTATAAAGTCTTAAAATCTGGTCCTGCACCTTACTAATTCTCAGACCCTTGCAAAGTAAGAAGCCTTATGATCACAGAAACATAGAGTTATAGAATCATAGAATGGTTTGGGCTGGAAGGAACCTTAAAGATCATCTACTTGCAACGTCCCTGGCCATGGCAGGGACACCTCCCACTACACCAGGTTGCTCAAAGCCCCTCACCATCATGTTACGGCATCTTTGTTCTTACAGAGCTTTTGACGCTTTTTGTAGTCACAGCTTAACCAAGTGAATAAGCTCGGTGGTATTTTTGTTGAGAGACATCTCTGAGGCATAAATCCTTTCTTTTTTTGCTTCCCTTAAAAATTAAATTTATTGGCAGCCTGAGACAGATATCAAAAACCAAGCCCTGGCTTTAATTTTGCTGTCTCAGCTGCACTGAATAAGGGGCAGGAGCAGAGACAGTTTCTAACCTTGGAGATGCACATACACACTGTTAATGTCTCTGTTACTGCCTGTATCTGTCGGCAGCAGCACAGCTGTGTTGGCTGGAGCTCTGGAGAGAAAGCCAACACTCAGCCCTTTTACTGACTCGCTTTCATTCCTATTGCCCAACAAGCTTCTGGAACAAATGTTTCTCTCTGTTCTTTATTCTCTTTGAATCGGTGCATTTTAAGATTACTTAAAGAGCTCAGTCAGGGTCAGCAGACAAACCTTACTAATTTGAGGCATTGAAAGACTCTTTAAAAAGCTTTTTAATGATCATTTCACACTAAATTTAATATCTTGTCCAAGTCAAAGTCAGGCAAACAGAGTACTATCTGAATAGAATACCTCTCTTAAAATAATTTGAGCAACAAACCAACACAGGAAACGGAACTCTATTGGGGCACCCAGGAAACATCCAAAAAGATACTGCCTGGTCTTTTTTGCCTGTCAGTTAAGCATCAGTGAATCTTTTCAATATATGTCAAGATGTAAAAAGAAATAATAAGGGCTACCAGTTCCCATCTCTGGTTCTTTGTTATTGCTTATGTTTTTACCATATTAAACTTTGAACTGCTGGGTTCTTGGCCATCAGCTCTGTGTGTCAACATGGTAAATCTTGAGTATTACACGTCACTAAAAATGTACCCCTCCAGAGTTTCTTAGGCATCCAGCCACAATGTCTAGCTAGTTTAGTCCAGGACAAAGCAGAAAATCCTTATTGCCTCCTAGAGGATGTTCTACCATCTAGCTCATAAGTGAGTGCATTTGGCTTATATGGCTGTCAAAATATATCTATATTCCGTTCACAAACAAAACCATTTTTATTCATTATGTGAGAAGTGTGTATTTCATGTATTATATTTTAAACTAGTGGGCAGTCTACATATTCTGTACATATTGGATAGTCAGGTTTTGGTGACACATCTAAATCCTGTAAAGAATTCTCATGTGTCCTATGAAGCTTTGGTTTTTTGTGATATTTCTAGGTCATAAATGAAACTTCAAGATGATAAGAACAAATACATCTTATATATTAGTGAGCTCTGTAAGATTAGTAAGCATCTGAGTTATGCCACGTGACTTCACAGGAGTTTATTGCCATCAGTGTCACATAAAAACAGCACAACCAAACAGGCATAAAGGTATCTTGTCTCAAGTGTTTCTAGCAAACTATGTAAGCACGGATGACACAGTGGCTCTGTTGAAGATCATAACAAAGCTCTAGCTCTCAATATCCACAAAATGACAGTACACTAAACAGAAAGGATATGCAAGTCTCTTCTTGTATGTAAATTATATTGGCAATTAAAAAAAAAAGTCTTTCTTCCAGCCAGCCTCATTGCAGCTGAGTGTCATTGGCCAGTTCAAGGCTCTCACTAACCTAGATGGAGTCGTGATTTCTAAAGAAGAAGCAGCAGAACCATTACAATATATTGCAGGATCAAAGGTGACCCAGTTTGATGTTCTGTAAAGCTTTCAGAATAGCTCTGCACCTGTTTTCTTTAAAGAACATTTCATTATCTGGGTTTTGTGAAGACTGAAGTTTTGTCCTTGCCGCTGGCAATAGGTCAGAAATTATATTATAAACTGATCTTACAAAGATCTTTGCTGAAAATTACATTCTAGCATGAGCTAGTCATGCTGAATTCAGAATGCAGGAAGGTAACTATGTTCACCAAATAGAAACAATAGAGAGGAAAATAAGAGGATAAACCAATAGTTCTGCATGCTTTTTTCCATATCTAGTGCCAAATCCCTTGTCTTAAGGTCTTTCCACTAGGTAATTTTTCAGAGTATTTCATATGTAGATGAAGCAATCCTTCCCAACCCCTGAGCAGAAACTTGTTCTACCTAAGCTCTGGACTATAGCCTAAAGTACTCCTAAATCCTAGGCTGATTCCAGGCTAACGCAATGAGCTGAATAGGTTGGAACTCAGTCTCATGCTAACACAACTTTTATATGGTCACAGAAGAGTCACAGATGAAACTGCTCACGTGCTGAGTAAGATCATGTCTTTCTGGAAAAGAAATGGAGAAATACCTTCACAGAAAACAGATTATAGTTAATACAGAATATTTTAATGAGGTCTACCTTCACTGTTTTATATACTTCATGTTTTATATACTGAGAACTCTAAAAACTTGGTATATGCAAGATTTATAGGAGTCTTACAAAAGTATTGAACTTATTAGATCTGTGAATTACTATGTCTACTAATATATGAACTTCCCTTTCCAACAATGGCAGGATTTTTAGACCATTTGCTATATGTTAAGCTGTGAAGTATATATACTTTATCTAGCTATATTATATACTTAATACAGTGTTTTCTTGGGTTTCCTCAAGTGTCTCTGTTAGAATATTCTAGGGCTGATGAAGAAAAAACTCCCATCCTCAGTGTATTTCCTTGCACTACATTTCTTTCTCGGATTTCTGAGAAGAAGGTGGATTCACAGATGCATCATAATAACTGACATTCAATCACAGAATCACAGAATTATTGAGCCTGGAAAAGACCTCTGAGATCATCAAGTCCAGCCTATGTCCCACCACCAGCACACTGGCTAGACCATGTCACTAAGTGCCACATCCAATTGTTCCTTAAACACCTCCAGGGACAGTGACTCCACTACCTTCCTGGGCAGTGCATTTCAATGCCTGATGACCCTCTCCATGAGGAAGTGCTTCCTGATATGCAACCTAAACCTTTCCTGATGCAGTTTCAGGCCGTGCCCTCTTGTCCTGTCACTCGTTGCCTGGGAGAAGAGCCCGACCCCCACCTGACTACAACTTCCCTTCAGGTAGTTGTAGAGAGTGATTAGGTCCCCCCTGAGTCTCCTCTCCCCCAGGCTGAACAACCCCAGCTCCCTCAGCATCTCATCATAAGACTTTCCCTCCAGTCCTTTCACCAGTCTTGTCACTGTCCTCTGGACCTGCTCCAGCACCTCAATATCCTTCTGGAAGTGCGGGGCCCAGAACTGCACTCAGCACTCGAGGTGAGGCCTCACCAGTGCCCAGTACAGGGGCAGAATGACATCCCTAGGCCTGCTGGCCACACTATT